>PYXC01000767.1:85000-105000 GCA_015244755.2 Tenualosa ilisha
ACTTTCCTGACAAATATTACATTTTAGATAATTCACAGTAGGGAGTGATATTGCCTGTCTATTCACATTCCAGAAATCTCTTTTCCTTCTCTTTTCTGTGCTCTTGAATCTGTTTTCTGCGCTCAGAAAGCCTAGCCATTAGATGCACAGTTGAAACACATCTGTTGGGTTGTGCCAGGTCTGGCTTTCCATCTCTCCCATTATGCAATGACATACCAGACAAACGTTAACACTTCACATTTTTCATGACCTGTCAGAAACACATTATATGTTACACTTTCCAGATTTTTCTTTTAGAGCTTTTTCAGCACGTAGATGCCTGGGCTTGAGTTTTTGTCAGATCCTAAACACCAGTTTGCCAAACTGTTTCCCAACAGGTGTTTCCTTCAAGTTCATTCGGGCCTCTGAATCCCCCCACCCTAGAAGTAGTCCTGCATTCCCGGCGCCCATTGAAGTATCCATTTACATCTCCCCAAGATACACACACACACACACACACACACACACACACACACACACACACATACCCACATTGTGTCTTGCGTGTATATAGGCAAGATGCAAAATGGGCCATGCTGTAAATGCTGACGCCCGTGCCTCTGCTCGCACAAAAGAGTGATCTGCTCAACGCTGTCAGATGCGTGGCCTCCCCGCTGATCCAGTGCCTTTCTAATGTACACAATCAGTCACTGCGGAGAGATAGGTTGGCTGGGGGGAGGTTTATTCATGAGGTGATATCACCCAAGTTGTTTTCCTTTCCTTTTTTTCCCTTCCTTGCCTCTGTGCCTTTGGCTCTGGAATTGGTGTTGAAAGGAGATAGCTCAGTGCACATTATGACTGTAATGGAACGTGCACTGTCTTCATACACTAACACATTGTTCCAGTCATTTTGTTCCTATGGGTGTTTGTGTGAGGGGGTCGCTTTTCAACTGGATTATGCTTTGATCAGCACACCTTTCTAAACTCTCGATTGCCTCTACCTTAAGTAACCAAAACGTTCGTTGAAACGTTCTTAAAACGTTTGTTTTTTCACAAGTGAAATGCAAACATTTGCGCAAAAAAAAAAAAAAATAATAACAATAATTATAAAGTAAAAGAAAAGAAAAGAAAAGACGCCGACAGAGATTTAGACGTCCTCCACTTAGGCACAGCCTCTCTGTTGGGCTGCTTGCCTTGCAAGAAATTAGCATATAATCAGGCTTGGCTGGCACAGGGAAGAAGTTGCGGGGAAAGCAATTAAACTGCTGCGACTGAATACATTTGAATGTCCTTAAGAGGGGATTTATTCACTGAGCTGCGGATGCATGTTGTGGTGCCAGGCACTAAGAGTAGTGCCTGAGCTCCTCGGGAGACCAGTGCCACTTTGACTCATGAATTTGGAATCATTTGCGAGGCGAGCGAATGGACACTGGCTCATTAAGGAGCTCAGCCCGGGCTGCAGTGCTACTTACCACTTTAGGCTCATTTTGTCACATTAGTGCATTAGCAAGCATGCTACAGTACACACTACTTTCATCCTTAATTTGTCCGGGTATCATCGCCACAGTGTTGCAGCAGCATTGCTGTGTTAGTGTCGTGGAGCTTGCAGCGTGTCCCTGTTTTGCTAACTTGCTTGTTTTGGAGGTTTTTGTCACTGTCAGCTGTAGCAGGCCTCCCATGGAGAATTGTTCCGTACAGATACCATCCGCCATCCGCGACTAGAACCCTCAGGTAATATCCCACATGCCCCCTTGTGTGATTCTCCCCCCCTCCTCTCCTGATCGAATTGGCCCTGCGGAGCATCTTTAGCTGTTTTCGTGTCTCTGTCCTGTGCCCCGGACGCCGCGGGTCAGACCTGCTCTATTTTGATTCCGTTACTTGAGCCTTGCTGTGCTTTTCTGAAAATTGTCCCTCTGCCTCATTTTTGGCTGAGTAAGTTTTCATACAAATTGGGAGGAAAAGGAGGTCAGAGCTCGGCCTGTTAGTGTCGGCACTGTGGGGGCTCTCCAAATGTACATCTTCCCCTTTAATTAACAATGAATCAGATTGTTGTCACCAACGAACTCTGGGTCCTGGGTTGCTGTAACTCAGCTGGTATAGAGGATGGCTTTTAATTCATCGGGGTCGTGAGTTGAATCCCCACCGAGAGTAATTGTGCGGATATATTGGCCTTGCTGATTTGTAAATTACTTTGAACAAAGGCCTTTGCTAAACAGTTAATGTAACGTGCAGCTTCCTCTTTGTTAGAGGTGTTGATGGAGAAAAGTACTCCCCTTGTACACCCTTAAGAATCTGGTCAAGAAATACACACTTTTTTCAGACTTTACACATGTTTAGTGATGCTTCAGGCAGGCAGTGAGAGCAGTCCCCATGAGAGGTGACTGGGGAAGTCATGACTCATTGGTGATGATACTTTACACTTAACCTCTTGGCTCATCTTAAATCTGCTACTGAATGCTGTGTGTGTGTGTGTGTGTGTGTGTGTGTGTGTGGGGGTTGAGCTATGTCGGAATCCCTGCAGGGACCAACCTCTGTATGTTGCTTCTGCCTCCCTGCTTTTAGAATCCTTTAGAACCAATTAACAGCAAGCCAAATAGCCCCATCCACGCTACACTGACTGAGCTTTTCTCCCTTCAGCTCCTGTCTTTGGCTTCTACACTGCCCTTCAAGCCATCCATCTATCTCTCTCCCTCATGTTTTACAGCTCAATCACAAGCCCTTATCTGCCCTGTGTCTCTGTCTAACAAAAGACTCTCATGGGTGGATGACTATGGGGGGGAGGTGTGTGTGTGTGTTTGTGTGTGTGGGTGGTGGGTGTCGGTAAAATACCTGAAGGGCAGCCATGGGCCATGCTATAATGAGCTATGCCCTCGGGCAGCTAAAAGCGTCGTGGTCAGTTCTGCTTGGCCCAGCTCTGCGTCACGCTGTGGTGAGAGAGGTAAGGTTAGAAAGGCCGGCTGAGCAATGCTAAAAGAGGCCCTGCTGCCACCAGCGGGTGCTGGGCTTTATGTTTAGATCCTCTTCCTGTTTTAGGAAGCTGCGT
This sequence comes from Tenualosa ilisha, assembly GCA_015244755.2. Lineage (NCBI taxonomy): Eukaryota > Metazoa > Chordata > Actinopteri > Clupeiformes > Clupeidae > Tenualosa > Tenualosa ilisha. Next base: position 88,023 of record PYXC01000767.1, read on the forward strand.
GTGGCATGCGGGACATTCCATCCTTCGAGTGACAGCTCCACATAGCACACACACACACACTCACACACACACACACACACACACACACACACACACACACACACACACAGGGGCGTCCTCAGCATACCCGCATACTCTTAGAAACAAGTGTTCTTCAAAACACACTAAACTAGGTTGCTGCGTGGGTATTTCAAAAGCACAAAGGTTTTTGCTTGTTAGAGTGACAACACGGTAGGTACACTGTTAATGAAAGCATCTCATAACCATTAAAGCAAGTTGAAATGTTTACCCTAGAGGGATGATGTAGGGAGCTTGATCTTTTTTTGGAGGGGATGAAAAGTGCTCTCACAGTACCTCCAACATCAATGCCGTATTGACTCGTTGACATTAACAACGTGGAGCAATGACTGTAGTCATGCAGTTGTTTATTTGGAATGCTTTGTAGGGTTGGTTTTGTGTTAACTCACACAAATGGGACTCGGCGTGACAGTGACTTTAGTGCAAAATCAGGCTGCAAAGTTTTACAAAAGCCGTCTTTGCTCTTTGTGTGTCACACTGGGAAGGCTCCGGGCCTCTAAATCTCTCCCAGCGTCAGATGCTTTCATGTCCTGAAATGTGTGATGGCTGCTGACATCAGTTGTGTCATCTTTCAGGATCCAGTGTCCAAGCCATATTTCTGTGTTTCTCGCTGTCCCTCCCTCTCCCTCACCCTCTCCCTCTCTCTCCTTCTCCTTCTCTCCCTTCCTCTTGCTATCCCTCCTCCCTCTCTTGCGCTCTCCCTCTCCCTCTCTCCCTCCTTCCCCCTCATATGCCTTCCCTAACGTAAGCTGTCTAGCCGCAAGTTCATGTAAAGTTTAGCGTTTTAATGTGCTTGTACTGGAATAGCAGCATTAGCAGGCAAAAGCCTCAACAAAAAATGCTAAAGTTTTAAAATGCTCACTTGAGCAAAATTCCATTTGCTCGTGGGGGAGATGTGCCCTCACAGGAAGCACCAGACTCCTCGCTTCTGAGGTCATCCCCAGTTTGTCTTCGGTGAATTATGTTCCACAACTGGATTATGTGCCACAAACAGGCTAAATAGACTTGTGATGAATGATGACGAATAAACTCAACGATGAATGTAGTGTAGGCTATTATTAATGCATGTGTCTAGTAATGTGAAAATATTAAGCTGATAAATAGGCTAAGTGATGACTTTATGTCTGACTGTAAGCTATGGTATTTTATTCTCTCTCGTGCTTCTGCATATTGCCCATGCATAGCTACGGTTCACAGTGCAAATAATGTAATGCACTCACCTAGTCACATAGGATAGAGGCATCTGTTTAAGTAAGGTTGTACGTTATATGTCATATGGCCTTAGCCAACATAGGTTGTGTGTGTGTGTGTGTGTGTGTGTGTGTGTGTGTGTGTGAACTTTTACATCCCTCCACCCACCTCTCTGACAACTCCAACCTTTCATCTGATTCTGTTCTTCCATTAAACTTTGAGTACGACACAGTTTCTCCTGATGTGGAAAGCTGTAACAGAAGTAGTAGAAATCATGGGTTCATTCCCAGAGCATATTTTCCTGACAAAAAAAAAGCTACAGCACCAGCTGTTCTTCTCTGTATTGCTGCTGAAAACAAAACTTGCATCTGTCAGCAAGTATCGCCATGGTAATTACTTGTTTTCCTGAGTTTTGCTGAAAAAAAAAAAACACTACTACTCCCAAAGAGTTGATTTTCTCCCATGACACACAAGCCTCCTCTGGTGTAATATTACTCCCTCTTATGTGTCACATCTCGTGTCATCGTCTGGAAGGGGTAACAAATTCCGAAATCTCACATGGCACCGGCACAGCTGGATAGTACCTGCGGCATTATTGAACAGGACGCCGATCCGTTAAGAGAAGCAGAGAAGTCAAAGAGCCGTTTTCGTCTCCTCTTCATCTCCCCCCCCCCGTATGAAGACATCTGTCCCCCATCTGCAGATGGCCTCTGCTATGTGCAACTGTCACCACTCTCTCACAGGCTCACAGGCCATCGCCTTGGCACCCCGTGATCGCTTTCTCGCTTGAGCGGGACCATCCCTGTGACGGACGATGGGACTGTGCGATTTACTGGGGCCCCTGCAGACACGAGAAGAATCTGTCTCCTCTCTTTTGAAGTCCTTTAAGATGAACAGAGTAGAACAGGCACATACTGTAGCTGACATGTAGCTTAGTGTGATGTGATGGTTATCTGTGCGGTCAATGAATCAACACACACATGACACAGGTATGTCGGTTGAGGCTATGGATTCTGTTCCATTCAATGAATCAAAGGGCCCCTGAAAGCAGCTTAGTCTTATATAGTTTTTAAAATCTTGTATTTTTTATTTGTGTAGTTTTTATAAAGATGTGATGAGAGAAAGGTAAGGCATTTCAGTCTCTCCTTGCCTCTGGGCTCTTTCACTAGCAATGGCAAGCTTTGTTGTGTCTGTCAAGGTCATGACCCAGGAGAGACAGGGCCTTGTTTGTGTTTGTGTGTGTGTGTTTGTGTGTGTGTGTCTGAGTGCGTGTGTTTGTATGGAGGAGGTAATGTCACGTCTGCCAATCAGATCATCTCCTCTGGCCTGAGGGCTTGTGTGTGTGTGTGTGTGTGTGTGTGTGTGTGTGTGTGTGTGTGTGTGTGTGTGCGTTTGTGCGTGTGTTTGTGTGTGAGTGCATGCTTGACTGGTGCCTGACTCAGACCACGCATGATGGGGGTGAAGAGGCCACACATACCCTAAGGGCAGCTCTTCTCTGCTCTCCTCTCCTCTCCTCTCCTCTCCTCCGTTCGCCTCCCTGTCTCTCTTCCTCTTCACTCTCCTCCCACGTCTTTAACCCCTGCGTTGTTATCTGATTCACCCATCCACCCATCCGTCTGGGCGGCCCCTGTCTCCCCAGGCAGAGGCACGGCGGAAAGCCTCAGGCTGTCTTAGTTGTTTTTCTCCACAAGAGATTAAGCCAGATGTGATAGTTGAACAAAAAAAAACAACACGCCAGAGACACCAGCATGAAATCTAACCCCCCTCCCCCCCAATCTCTCTCTTTCTCTGCAGAACAACACATCATGGAGGCCCGACACTTGCCAAGACTGCACCTGCCACAGTGACATCGTCATCTGCAAGCCACTGCGCTGCCAGAACCCAAAGTGTGACTTCCAGAGGGTAAGAACCGCTTTTATTGGAACCGTTTAGAACCGTAGTAAGTGTCGGGTGACCTTATCGATGGTCACGTTAATGAACGGGACAAAAGGCTAATGGGATATGACAGACATCCTGTGTCGTTCCCTCTCTTCTTTTCCAATAGGAGGAGTCAGGCTGTACACAGCTTTCCACTGCGCTGCTTTTATTTGGCACTTTAATCAGTGAGACATTGCTGAGTCAAAGACAACAATCGATGGTTTTTGCATCTGCTTCGCTGCACTATAATTGGATCGCAATCAAACCGCTGATGAAATGTGTGATGAAATCGGCGTCTTCTCAGAGGCCACTCATAAGATCATCTTTAATCTCCTGCACTTAGTTTTATCTGTCGCAGTCACATTAAGACGGGTTTAAAACGAAGGGTTTCTGTTTACCTGACCCGTATACCCCCATCCCATCCCGCCCCACCCGTCTCATGGGAGTAGATGCGTCTTTAGAACAAGTACATCTGAAGACAACTCCTGTGACTTTTTGCATTAATTGTATTGAAAATTGATTCTCTAATGCTTTCTTCAGTTATAGTCTTCATGCATACAGTCATTTGACCAAATCACTTGTCGGTTTACTATTCCCGTCTGTTTCTCCACTGCTGCTGCGTTGCCCAACATCTAAGACCGTATATTCGTCATGGTTGTCGCTTACCATATTGTGAAATTCAATTGGAAGTTTTTGTCTGATACGCCTGGCACTGTGAGACTGAGCCTAACCTTGTCTGCTGTGAAAGCTCTTTTAGTCTGAATGTTTCCTCTTCCTCCCTGTGAGATTGAGTGGCCCTGTGCTTGTGAATGTGTTTCCAGGGTGAGCGCTTGAGAATACCACCCAACAAGTGCTGTCCCGAGTGTTTCCCACAGTCCGCCGCCTCTTGTCAGCACGAAGGAGCCATCTACGGGGTAAGAGGCTCTCCCTCCAACAAGGCCCAACCTGAAAGACAGATGACCCCACCACACACACGGACACACACACAGACACACACACACACGGACAGATGGACGAACACACACACACACACACACACACACACACACACGGACGGACACACACTGATGCACATGTGCACACATATACACCGGTCCCAGCTCCTCCTACTTCTTGTGCTTGCCAGGCCTGTCTGTGGCATTGACTACAAGTCGACCCACTGTGCCTCTCTCTCTCTCTCTCTCTCTCTCTCTCCCCCTCTCTCCACGCAGACACACACACAATTGTTGTCTTGTTAACTTCCACTTTTCGCCCGCTGAGCCTTGCTGTGCTGAGCCGAACCAAGCTGCTGTTGTCTGTTGGCTGTCACCGTCGCTGCTGCCTCTGTTTAGGATTCGGGCGGTGTAGCTGTCGGCTCAAGTGGCATTTTGCGACTTGAATCGACAGGCTTTTCAGACGTGGTGACGCGAGGTCTTGAGGGGCCAGGGCCCTGCTGAAATGAGCCTCACATAGTTAAGGAGAGGGCCTGGCTGATGGGGGCCGTTAGGGCCACTCCAGGCCACCTCATCTATTTGGCAATGGAGGGGCTGAGTAAGAGCTAAGGGCTTTAAGAAACGCAGGGCTTGTAGAGAGAAAGAGTAAACATTCACTTTTTTCCCATAATCCTCTCTCTCTCTCTTCCTCTCTTTCTTTCTTTCTTTTTCACTCCCCTCTCTATTCCTAATGCTTTCATCCCCCACTTTGTTCCCTCTACCTTCTTAACATTCATCCTCTCCACCCTCATCTTGTTCTCTCTCCCTCTCTCTCTCCGTCTCTCTTTCCCTCCCTCTCTCCCTTTCCCACAGCACGACAGCCAGTGGAACAGCTCCAAGTGCTCCGTCTGCGTCTGTTCTCAAGGGAAAGTGTCCTGTGGCCCGCCACCCTGCCCTGCCCTGAGCTGTGGCCCCGACGAGAGCCCCTTCGTGCCGTCTGGGGACTGCTGCCCTAAGTGTGCCCGCCAGGGAGGTAGGAGAACCAGGCCGTCCCGACTGCAGTGGCTGGCCACAGCTGATAAAAAGCAGATGCCCCAGCATGAGAATGATAAATCTGTTTGGGAGAATTGAGCATTAGTTATGCATGCATGTTGGACTAAGTAATAAAACAAATAATAGTTTTTATTATTTGTCTTCTTTTACTTCACTTTTGCTGGCTCTCTTGCTATTTTTATATCCTGTTTACTTCCCCAAAAATTTGGACGAGTTTCAACCTAAATCTAGTACACAGTGGCAGGACAGCCAAGGAAAGCACAAGCACAAATACTTATGAAGCGTGTTATATGTCTTGTATACAAGCAAAAGCAGTAGGCTGTACCATAGGACAGCTTTAGCTTAGCCATTGGTTGGCCCCAGGGCAGCTGGAGCACCAAAAATGTAAGCTGCTTTGACAAGAATTCGACCTCCTGGAGTTCACAGCATCTCTTAGCACCTCTATTTCCTCTCGCCTGTCAGTTGGCCTTTGCCAACTCCGCAAATTGTCACTCATAGCAGTGTCATCTGGAAGCAAACTGCTCACATTTTATTTGGACAAGTGTCAAGAGAAAAAAAGTAGTTTGGGGCTTTTTTTTTAGAAGGCGAGGAGAGGACACAGCAGCACATCTCCCCGTGATGCTGCGCTGCTGTCCTGTTTACAGTTCCCAAAGTCACTGAGGCAGAGAGAGAGAGAGGAGCAAGAGATTTCCCCTGCTCCCTCCACAGGCACAGGGGCCGGGCACACATCTAACCAAGAGAGAAGAGCTCTGAGATTGAGATAAACAAAAAAAAAGAGAGGGCGAAAAAAAGAAGTGAAATAAAGTGCTTGGGAACAAAACAGGGTTGTCTGTGAAGCGGATGTGGAGATGTTTTTTTTTCAGTACATTGATTTACAGTGCTTATTTATGACAATGTGCCAAGGACTCTAAGGACCATTAGTGTCACAAAAAACATACAGAGCAAGAATTCAGCTTTGTCTCCATCAGGACTGTCTATGTTAAAGGAAAGGCAACCCATTGCCTGAACAAGGAATCGGAGGCTAATGCTAACTAAACGAGCTAAGGAAAATGAAACTGCAAGTGAGTTTCTGTGCGCTGTCCAGTTAGCATTAGCTGGCACATCCCTATTCTGTCTATGTTGTACCAAACTGTCTCATTTTTTCCCTACTGACAGCATTCAGTCACCTTGAACAACAGGGGTATGGATGAAAACCAAGCAGCAACATTTTAGGCCAAACAATGAAGTTTTTATATGCAGTCTATGGTTGAAACATAGCTATCATATCTTTCAAAATGCAAAGTGTACCCAGGGTGTGTATATCACTCCTGAGAAAACTCTCTAAGTTCTTGGTAGTATTAATGAACTAAAACATGCCATGCTATATGTTGTCATTAGATAAACTTGCAGTGAACCCCCTTCAGTGTCATTCCCAGGTGAGAGTGTCTGAGTTTGTTTTACAGTCAGCGCACTAGCCCTCTGGATGTGAGGACACTGGGGGTGTTTCTGGTCGGCTGTTCTTTAATGCGTGTACTCTAGCTGTGCTGGGCCATGTGTGAAAGCTCCTGCCATTGTTTGTCCTACACTGAATGCCGTGCTGTCCTCATGTGGCTTAGGGGGATCTGTGAGCAACAGGGACATACGTGTGTGAGTGTGTGCGTGTGTGTGTGTGTGTGTGTGTGTGTGTCTCTTTCTTTGTTTGTCTTTGTATGCTTACATAAGGAGAAGTACACTATCATTTCTCACTGTTGTCATTTTAATGCAGTTGAAGGGATTCATCATAACAAAGTGATTTTACAGTGAGATAGTTACTAATTATTATTTTCTTTCTTCAGACGCTAATTTTTTCAGCATAGAGCTATGTGTGAGTTCTCTAATCATTCATCTCTCTCTTTCTCTCTCTCTCTTTCTTTCTCTCGCTCTTTTATTTTTTCCTCCCCTCTCTCTCTTCACCCTTTAATTCCACCTCCCTCTATCTCCCTCTTCCATCTCTCCAACCCCCTCCATCCCTCCATCTCTGTCTCCACTCTCAGCCTCATGCCAGTGGGAGGGGTTGGAGTACAGGGATGGGGAGGAGTGGAGGCCTGGTCCCTGTTCCACCTGCCAATGCCTCTCTGGACGTGTCCAGTGCTCCACGGCTGAGTGCCAGCCCATCACCTGCAAGCCGGTTAGTTAGTCATACACACACACATAAACACATGCACACACACACACACACACACACACATAGTAACACATAGAGATACACATCACATACATACAGGCATTGAGGCCATCACCTGCAGAATGGTTAGTTTGCCTTTTGCGCACACACACACACACACACACACACACACACACACACACACACACACACCACCCACACACAGTCCCTGTGAGCATTAGAGCTCTGATACTGTGATATTTATCAGGCCCTTAGCGAATGCCAGCTCAAGTAAGGAGCTAACCAGGCTCTCGCTCAAACGGCGCTCGCGGGGGCTGTTTTCATTCTGCCATTTTCACGCTCGGCCATGCCCGTCTAATGCCCCATCTAATGCCCACAGAGCGAGAACCTGGTGATCCAGCCGGGCCAGTGCTGCCCGCAGTGCCTGCCCAACCCATGCCTGGCATCGGGGAAGGAGTATAAGGTAACCTTGGCCAGGGCCTGCCAGAGTGAGCATGTGTGGGCATGTGTGTTTTGGGCAGGAATGAGAAGGTGGGGGTATGAGTGCATCTGGGCACTGATTAAGTACTAAAGGTTCTTTCTATTTGGAAGAGATCATTTGGAGGTGACTGTGTGTGTGTGTGTGTGTGTGTGTGTGTGTGTGTGTGTGTGTGTGTGTGTGTGTGTGTGTGTGTGCGTGCGTGTGTATGTGAGTGTGTGTGTATGTGTCTGTGTGTGTATACAATGTAATTGTTGTGTTTGTTGTTGTAGGGGTGCGTGTGTGAGTGGCTGTGTCAGTGTGTGTGAGTGTGTGTGTGTGTGTGTGTGGAGTGGGGTGTGTATATGTGTATATGAGTGTACCAGAGGAAAGGAAAGAGCAGGAAGAAGTTACCTCATCGTTCTCTGTGTTCCTGGGGAGAGCAGAGTGTGTTTGATCCACTTGACACTCTTGACTGCACTCCTCTCCCTCCCCCCTTTCAACTCCCTTCTCCACTGATACACACACACACACACACACACACACACACACACACACACACACACTGTCTTTGTCTCGCTCTGTGTTTTAGTTCTCTGCATCATCCACTTCCACATGGTTTTATGAGGCAAGTTCTTTCATACTCCGTTCTCATTTGCTCTCTCTACTTGTATGCCACACACACATACACACACACACACACGCACACACACACACACACACACACACACACACACACACACACACACACACACACACACACACACTGGTAAGCGTGTCAGCGGCCTGCTCTGGCGCGAGCTGGTGCGTAGGGAGCTGTGCTCTGCTGCTCTGGTAGCAAACACTCCACCACTCGGAGGAATCCCCGCGCTTTGATCAGTCGGCCCAGCATTCTGTCTAATGTGGGCTCCAGCGAGAGGGTCTCACAAGGACACTGACGCACACACACAACACACAACACACACACACACACACACGCACACACACACACACACACACACACACACACACACACACACACTCTCTGTCTCACATTCTTATCTCTTTTCCTTTTCCTCTATGCATTGCCCCCCATCCTTGAGATGCATACATACAGATGTAAGAATTGTTTGACCGTGTGAAAAAAAGATCTGTGAAACTGTGTGTGTGTGTGTGTATGTGTATGTGTGTGTGTTTTGCACCTGTGTAAAGGATCCAGTAGATTTAAAGGTGTGTATTGTTTGTTAAAGTGACATGAGCAGGTGTGTATCTGTTTGACTTTAATGTGTCTGCATTAATGTTTTGTCTTAATGTGTGCTTAAAGTTCTAACCAAGCATCTCCCCCTTCCACTCAGCATGGTGAGCAGTGGCAGAAGAACAGCTGCACGACGTGTGTGTGCGACCAGGGCCACTCGCGCTGCCACACTCACACCTGCCCCAGACTCACCTGTGCCAAGGTAAGAGTCCCAGTCTACCAGCCCACCTCTCTGAATCTCACAATGGGGTCCAGGAGAGGAGAGGAGAGGAAGGAAAGCTGGATACAGAAGATGCCAGAAGCAAAGAAGATTATTAGGAGTTGATAGAGAGAGAAAGAGAGCAAGAGAGAAAGAAAGAATAGTCCCTTGAGTTCTGACCATGGTATTTTATCAATTTAATGCCAATTTGGGAGCAATTTGTTCCCAGGAATATTGTTTCTTGCTCAGCTGGGGAGAGGACGTCAGTGAAAGCCAGACAGTTGGCTGAAAAATTCTTAACTAATAAACAGTGAGCGAGTTTTCCAGAGAGACAAGAGAGAGTTTTGTGGGGCATTTCACAGTAGGCAGTGATTTGCTATTGTTTGCTTTTGCTTGCTCTGAGCCCCTGAGATCTGCTCTGTGGGTTGAACACTAAGTCCTCTCTGCTGAATCATTTAGATCGGCGCCTCAGTGTTCTCTCTGCTTGCATACTCGTTTCAACATGGGCTTCTATTTTGGTGTTTGTCTTTTGTTTGTTTGTGAGCGTTGTAGAGGTTCATATAGATGGACTCACATAGGGGTTTATGAATGGATGAATCAAAGGTTTATGAATGTATGCCTTGTACGTGTGTGTGCGTGTGTGTGTGTGTGTGTGTGTGTGTGCATGTGTGTGTGTGTGTGTGTGTGAATTGTTTATATATGGGAAGTTGTGTATGTTGGGTTATTGAAATATATATAGATGTACTCACATAGGGGTTTATGAGTGGATGCATTCAAGGTTCATGAATGTATGCCTTGTACATGTGTGCGTGTGTGTGAAAATTGTTTATATGTGGGAAGTTGTGTATGTTGGGTTATTAAAATACTGTGTGTGTGTGTGTTTGTCAGGGAGAGACGAAAGTGAAGCGTCTGGGCCAGTGTTGCGAGGAGTGCGCCGCCGCCAAAGGCACCTGCCTTTACGAGGGCGCTGTGCGTTACCATGGCGACATGTGGAACGGGACCGGCTGCGAGTTCTGCGTGTGTGAGCGCGGCCAGGTGCTGTGCCAACGGGCCGAGTGCGGCCGAGTGGAGACCTGCCCGCCGGTACGAACGCACACACACACACACACACACATACACACACACACACACACACAATCGCCCTTATTTGTGCAACCCTAACAATAACATTTGCACATCATTTGACAATATTATATTATATTAGTATCATATTAGATTATTAACGTTATTATACAATATTATTATATTATATTAATAGTATTTTCACAGCAGGGGTTACTGGCCTACATTCACCCATCTACCTCTCCGTCAAATCTCCATTGTCGAATGAACAGAAAAACTTAGAGTATATGTGTGGGCGCTTCTTCAAAGCTCTGTCCTTTAAGGACAAGACCTGTATATAAAACTTCTGGGACAAGACACGGGAGGTGGCAGCGGTAAAATATAGAAGTCACTAGTCGACTCACCTCCGCCCGGCCCACCCCACCATGTTTGAAATATAGGAGGCCTTAAATTAATTACTGGAAAATTGTGCTTGTCGGGCACCCCTTAATAAATCACAGGGCGCACTCGGATGGAGCGGTGCGCTTAGCGCTCATTAATGATAAACAGCTGATTTGGCCCAGGTCCAGCCAGCCGGGGCGCTGGAAAGGTCACGCCATTGTAAGCCGAGCCCAGGGGTAATTTATCAGGCAGTCAGGGCTGGCATGAGCCCCTTTCGGAGGAGCACAATAGCCTCACGTCAGGAATCACAGAGTCATTTTGAGGCTTTTTGGGATGGGGTGTGTGTGTGTGTGTGTGTGTGCGTGCGTGTGTGTGTGTTTTGGGGGGGTGCAGGGATTGAGGTAGGTTGGTAGGGTCTTCGGGAAACATGAGATTGCTGGAATTTTAAATAGTGCATGGCGTCATTTGCCTTGTACGGCAAGTGACAGATGCTGCTTTGTGGAACAGTGACAACCTGTGCCATCCAACACCGAGTTATTTTTTTTTCCTTTTTCCTTTTTTTGAATAATTCATTTCTTTTCACCAGCTGAGGCTTGCAGTTGGGTTCCTAACCGACTGCTGCCCTGCATTTCACCTGCTCCAAGACAGGCTCCATGGGAAAGCCAGACAAGGTCATGGAAAAAGAAGTATAAAAACAAAGGGAAAAAAAAAGAAAAAAAACAAAACAAAACTACAAATCAGTCTGTTGAAAGAATCTGACGAAGGGGAGGAGGGGTGGGGGGTGGTGTGTAAAGCTGAAATTATAACTGTCAAAAGCCAAATTGGACTTGACATTCATAAGTAATTAGAGTTCTGCAGACTTTGCCGTACATTTAAGCACATCCTTAATCACTCATTCAGGAATCTCTGATGAGAATCCAGCCATATCCTGCCAGTATCTCTGCACCAACTTGTTTTGTAGTAAATGTCTTTCTCTTGTTTTTATATTGAAGGGGGAGGACCTGATGCATTTGCCAGGGAAATGCTGTCCAGAGTGCAAGGCGAAACTCAGCTCCTGTGTCTACACACCTCAGCAACAGCAGGTATGAGCTAATGATAACAACAGGACTTATAAATAAATGAATTAAAAAAACAAACAAACAAAAAACACCAGTCCATTGAAACCCACGCCACGTCCCCCCATCATTGATGTGAGGATGCCTTCAATATTTACCTTGAGCCAAGGGAGGAGAGAAAGTTCTGGTTCTGGAAAAAAAAAAAAAGTAGTGCAGATGTAGATCTCACCCAGGGGCTCTACCTTCCCCTCCAGCCCAAGACTGCTGCTAATTAGCTCCTCCAGATGGTTAGCATAACACATGGGGTCCAACTCACGTACTGCTCTCTTACCTTGCAAACACCACACTTCTCCCATCATGCAGAGTACAGAGTTATCTTGAAAAGTTTATGAACTCATGCATTAGGTTTACACAAACAAACACACACACACACACACACATACACACATACACATACACATACACATACACATACACATACACATACACACAGACAGTACATTATTACATTTTCTATAGAGGCCATAGCTCTACTGCCCTAACCAAACATACTCACTGTGATGTATTACGTTTATAAAATTAGTCTGTTTTGTGGCAGGGTCAGGGGGTGCCAAGTCCGAGACGTCTAGCCGTAAGTAGACCAACATTCTGCACTCAACACTTTTTCCATCATGACAACTTTGTGTCTGGGCGAGACGTCCTCTTCGTCTGTCCTCACCTTGTCTTATCCACCCCGGTTCTCTCTGTGTGCTCTCCGTCCTTAAGGACCTGGAGAGGTTCCGCGAGGGGGCCTGCCGTGAGTGCCAGTGTCGGGACGGGCAGATGACCTGCTATCGGCCCTCCTGTCCCACGTGCCCCCTAGGCACGTTGGCCGTGCCAGTAGAGGGACAATGCTGCCCCGAGTGCCAGGATGGTGAGTGTTCTTGCATCAGAGAAAGCGACTTGGGCCCAGAATGGTTCAAACTGCGTAGAGAGGTTGTGTTTAACATTTAGCAAAATGATAAGATTTTAAAAGTGAGAAAAGTGATTGAAAAATGCCTTGTTAGTATGCCGTGAAGAACTCCAAGTAGGCCTGTTCTCATATTCTTTTGCCAACATTATGATTATCGAACAGTTTGTCCCCCCTTTCTAATTCACTGAATTGTGGATTGGCTCAAATGACATGGAAATACCGTTGAAATGTTGTACAACTGACAAAGCTCTTTTCCCCTTCCTCCTTGTTGCTCCCTCCCTCTCTTATTTTCCCTTCTCCTTCTCACACTCGCTTTTTCACCCTCTTTTTGTTTTGAAAAGAGAACGAGGTTTGAATCCATGCTATTAGATTTCCGTCTGGTTAAATACCGCAGCTACTTAGTCCTGCACCTCCCTGGGGACAGAGCCTCTTCAATTTTCTCTCTCTCTCTTTTTTTTCTCTCTCTTTCTCTTTCTTTCTCTCTCCCTCTCTCTCTCTTTCTCTCTCCTCCTCTTTCTCTCCATTGGGTGTCCTTATCAGGAAGCTGCGTGAGAGGGGTTGGGGAAAAAGCACTGACAGTGCACTCTTTAGCACTGGACCCAGTGACAGCTCTCCCGAAACCCAATAGGCCAGTGTTGTGAGCAGAGCCGAGGTGGCGAGAGGCCACAGCTTGTTTCTCTGCTCAGGGAGCACAGTCAGTGTGTTTCAGGCTGATGCTGCTACTGCTGGTGCTGCATCTGTGGGGGATGTAGTTTATTTATGCCATCGGAAGGCAAAAAAAAAGAAAAAAAAATACATGCATGAAAAATTGGGAATCTGTGTGTGTGTGTGTGCGTGTGTGTGCGTGCGTGCGCTTGGGTGGCTAAGCACGGCTATGTGAGTATGTTATAGAAATACGGGAAGGAGAGGGATGCAGGAAGGGAGTGGAGGAAGAGGAGTGGAGAGGAATGGTGGGACAAAGAAGAGAAGAGGGGGGAGAAAGGGAACAGAGCTGGTGTTGTTTACTAGATTGTTTACAGATAATTGGATTTTCAACTCTCAGTAGACTTCAATGCAAAAAAGTGTTAGTCACAATGCCCTTAACTGTTTTCACACACTCTCTCTCTCTCTCTCTCTCTAACTCCCTCTCTCTAACTCCCTCTCTCTAACTCCCTCTCTCTGTCTCCCCACACCTCTATCTCCACTCTCCTGTAAACTCTCTCTCTTTCCTTTACTCTCTCCTGTTCTCTCTCTTTTTTCCGACCCCTTTGCCCATTTCTGCTGCGGATATCCAGCCTCATTAATCACACACACACACACACACGTGCACACACACAGGCACACACGCACACACACACACACGCACACACACACACACACACACACACACACACACGTGAGCTAGAGGATACCTGTCTCTCCAGCGCCCACCTCAGCTGTAACCTGTCACTTGCTGCTCACCTGCATTGATTTAACAGCAGCCGTGGAGGACAAGCTCATTGCCTCGTCTCATCCTCCTACCTGAGATCGTTTTTTTTTTTTTTCTTCTTCTTTTTTTCTTTTTTTTCCCTTTTTAAGAACTTCAAAAAAAATTCCTTTTTCTTTTTCTTTTTCTTCTTTCTACTTCCACCTCTTTCTCTTCATCCCCTCTTCCTTTATTCTTCGCCCCTCTTCCTTTCTCTGTCTCTCTTTGCACATCATCAGACATCTGCATCAGTCGTAGGAGAACCTCATAATTTGATTAATTAAAAAAAAATAAACTGATGATTTGGTGCTAGAGTTGATTTTAGCGAGCAGACAGAGAGACCGGCAGGTAGACTCTGTCGAGAAGGGGAAAAAAAATTGATAAATAAATAAATAACAAGGATGAGAGAACGTTCACACGGAGTGGTTGATGTGGTCGGCGAGGTGACGGAAGTTGTGATTAAACAAGCGAGCGATGGGGTGGATGATAGTGGCAGGTGTTTCAACGGTTGGGGGGGGGGGTGAAAATGACGGCGGCAGCAGCGGCGTGTTACTCGAGGGCAGGACAGTGCGGCTCATGGATGCGGTCCCAGTCTTTCGGAGCGGCGGCCATTCTCCGTAGGTAATGAATACCTCCCAGAGAATCAGGGCACCACTAGAATCCAATTAGAGCTTCAATAGACCAGGACACTCTCAGCATCTCAATTTCATTCCTCTCCTCTTCTCTCCACTTGTCCTATCTTCCACTCCTCCTCCTCCTCCTCCTCCTCCTCCTTCTGTTCACACTTCTCCCACCTCACTCGCTCCCACTCTCTCCATCTGTCAGGAGCCTATTACTCAATCTCTCCATTCAGCGATTCTCCCACTGAATAGGCATAATTAATGCAGGTCTCACGCTAAGGTCTCAACTCACGCTGACTTTTTACTCCGCTGTGCCTGTATGTGTGTGGTGTGTGTGTGTGTGTGTGTGTGTGTGTGTGTTGTTAATGTGTATATGTATATGTGTGTGGGTGTTATTCATTTTTATACACATGTATACGTGTGTGTGCAAGTGGCCTTGTTAATTGTTCACGTGTACAGGATATTAATGTTTGTGTTTGGTGTATGTGTGTGTGTGTGTGTGTGTGTCTTGTGTTATAGTGGCTTGCCACCAGGACTGCATGACGTGCTCTAGGAGTCCCGAGCACTGTGACAGCTGTAAGGACCCCAGTGCTCTGGTGTGGAGTGGACGATGCGTGCAGGCCTGTCCTCAAGGCTTCTACGCCAGTGGCAGAGAGTGCAAAGGTGACACACACACACACGCGCGCGCACACACACACACACACACACACACACACACGCACACATACTGAGCCAACAGGCAGCTCCACCTGCTACAGAGATAACATGCATACACACACACACACACACACATTCAGCTAAACATGCAGTTTGAATTGGCTATGGACAAGTAGTATTAGATAAGGATTTCAGAGAATGGGAACCAATTTCTGTTATATATATATATATTTCCCCCACAATATGTGGAAGTCGATTGGCTAAGCATATGTGGTATAATGCAAGCTGTTGCCTCTGGAAGGGAAAATCAACTCAGTCCACTTTTGCTGACAACAAAATGCCACAGTACCACCAGGCAATATGTTATGGAGGCTGCTGCCATCACTGATTGGGAATGGGTTTTCTCCAGGCTCACAGGGCTCCAAGCCGTTGGCTGCGGCCACTCAAAGTGCCAGCTTTTGTGTGCTCAAACTTTTGCACACTGTCATGGCGATTTAGAGATATGAGTCTGACCCGTGCTCAAACTCCCGTTAGGACCCATGTGCCCATAGCTGAAGTCATTTCACATCTATTCCTCAGGGCTCTCTTTCTTTCTTTCTTTCTTTCTGTCTGTCTTTCTTTCTCTCTCTCTCTCTTTCTCTGTCTCTGACTTCCCCTCTCCATCCAGCCGAGGTCTCAGTTGATAAAAAGTCTGTCATTCCAGCTCCAGAATCCATCCGCCCAATGTCACAAACATCCACCAGGTCTCTCACAGACATCCACCAGGTCACTGACTGAACCTGATGTGAAGTGCACACTCTTAAACTGTTAAACTTAGGTTAAAAGGCATGTTATAGCCCAGGTTAATCCTGTAAACCTCCGGATGTTTCAATGCAATTACTCTTCTCTACAGGCAAATGCAGTTCAAAATATTACAGCAGCCGAGCAAATGTCAATCAGCAAATTTCTTCTTTTCATACAGTAAATGGTCAAGTGAATTTACAGTAAGTGTAGGTCAGTCTGGTTGGGAAAGTTTGGGAAGCATTGTGACCCCATGTCAATTGTAATTTGTTAATATGTAAATCCGACCTACTTACTGAAAACCCCTGAGAATTCCTGACGGGGTGACGTCAGGCACGGTAAAAAAGCAGTGAATGTGGATTACTGGTGAGAGAGCAGATTTGTGAATGGTTACCTCTCAACATTCAAACTTGTAAGTGAGGAGAGAGACTTGACAGACGTGAGCTCCTTTGGCAGGCCAGTGGGTGATGAACAAGGTGAAGTGCTGATGGATATAGGTGGGAAATCCCTTTTCTCCCTTTCCTCCCCCTCCTCCTCCTCCTCCTCCTCCTTCTCTCTATCCCCCTCTTTCCAGCTTCTACTCTCTCGCCACATTGTCAAGCCTGCACATGTTTCTTTGGGATTAAAAAAAAAAAAAGACGATGTCTCCCCTCTAAAGATTTAATCGAGTGCCCTCAAGGGGCCTCACTGTTTTTGGAGAGATAAGGCAATTGGTTTTTTAAGGGATTTGCTTGCTTGCATCTCCTCTTATAACACCCCCCCCCCCCAACACACACACACACACACACACACACACACACCATCCCAGATTCCTCTGCTACCCTCTCTCTCCCCTGGCCCTCGC
>PYXC01000767.1:110000-115000 GCA_015244755.2 Tenualosa ilisha
GAAGCTGTTGTAATTGACAACAAATTGTGTGTGTGTGTGCACATGCGTTTCTGTGTGTGCGAGTGTGTGTGTGTGTGTGTGTGTGTGTGTGTGTTTTCCCATCAGGGTTCCTCTGCATTGCTACCCCTCTTTTATTATTCTTGCCTTTGTTGGTGTTTTATAGACACTCATAAAAGCTGCCCTTTTGTCTACCCCACCCATGCTGCCAATGTCCTTTATCCAGCAGAGGGGCAAAAAGGCAACAAACATTCATTTGCCCCCCCCCCCCTTCATTCAACCCCCCACACCCCACCCCCGCCTTACCCAAAGCCCCTTCCTCAAAGCCCCTTCCTCTTACCCCCACTTCAACCCAACACCAGACACCCAGACAACCTCACAGCTCTTCCAGGCCTTTCCTGAAGATCTCTCTCTCTGACTCTTCTTTCTGTTTGACTGTTTGTGGAAAGAGCTGTGTCTGTTCCTACAATCCAACAGGGTGGTCACCAGAGAGAGGAAAAAAAAGCAAAAAAAAAAAAAAAATGGTTAACTAACTGCCTTTTTCTCCTCCTCATCTTCTGCAGGTTGCCATGCATCCTGTTTGTCCTGTAATGGCCCGGGGCAGGACGCTTGCTTGACCTGCCTCAGCCCTGCTCACCAACTCAGAGACGGACGCTGCGTGGCCGAATGTGGCACGAGCTTCTTTTCCACCGGTGCCAGCTGTTATGGTATGCCGCATCCCAGGGCAACCCACACACACACTCACGCACACACACACACACCACACACACACACACACACACACACACACACGTGCACGCTCTTCTACAAGCTCTGTAGACGCCGGTGTGATGTATACTGGAGCCTAGTGCTTGTTTGAAATCAGTGGTTGCCGTTGCTAATGCTGCGCTGTTAAATCTTTCATTAACATTTCTGGAGACGCAAGGAGCACCCAGTGGGTTTGTGTTATGAGATAAATATTTCATTCTTCACCACAACAAGAAGGGGAGGCAAGGAGATAGTTCTTTATCATGTTCCAAATATAACTTGAAATAAAATGAAGAATTTGGGGTTTTGGTGAGTGTGTGTGTGTGTGTGTGTGTGTGCGCGTGTGTGTGTGTGATTGTATGTGATGGCACTCACAACTTGTTCTAACTTCTGTCTCTTCACACAACATCCCTTAAATAATTCACTGTATTGAGTTACATTTCTTGTTTAAAATCGCTAACCAATGTGTAAGAGAGAGAGAGAGAGAAAACAAGGGTAAGTAGCCTAAAAACAAGTGTGTAAAAAAAAGGGTATGTAACCCAAAGGGGATTTCAATCATTTTTAACATACACCTCTATTGCTCAAGCTCATTGTGACTTGATTTGAAGTCATACACACTACAATGCCAGGTAATGTTGCATAGGTTTTGGGGTGACATGTGAGCATGTTAAGATCAGTGAGCTTGACCAATTGAGTTATATGTTAAAAATGACTGAAATTCTTCTTTAAGTCTCATGAAACAACTCATGTCACATGCAGCCACAGTCCGTGTGATTGTTTGTCTGTTTGTACATTTTGTACCTGCAGTTCTTTTAAGCGTCAGGTCAGAGGGTCTCGTGCAGAAACCACACTATCCATTTCTACAGACGGACACACTCAAACACACGCCACCTGAGTTGAAACCTGCCAGTTTGGATATGCACATTCATTTCATGTGTCAGATTCCCCCTTCTACACACAACACGCACGCACACACACACACACACACACACACACACACACACACACACACACACATACACACAAAATGTCCCAGTCACGAAGGCTTAGGCAGTGCTCTGCAGAGGTTTCCTGTTTGCATTGCTATTAATTGTGGTGATGGATGCCTCTCTTCCCCTGTCACAGCCATGGAACAGTTTAGTAAATGTTATTGTTGCTTGAATTGAGTTGGTCTTGTTTAAACGTGTCGATTTCTCAAAGGCCTCCCTTTCCGCAGTCGTGACAGGCATGTGTGTGAGTACGCACCTGCTTGCCTGCCTAGTCAGGCTGGAATGATGAATGATGACCTTGATGAATGTCTCTCTGAAAAAACAATTATCACGTAAAAAGCCAACAATCAATACAGCTGGGTTGGTCATTTTTTTTTCTTTTATAAATGAGTGTGAAATAAACGATAACCATGTGTACTCTTACCTTGCAGCCTGTGATCCTTCTTGCGCTAACTGTCACCCTGACAACCCCAGCTGTCTGAGCTGCCCCCCAAACTTTGTGTTGCATCATGGGAAATGTATTGCCCAGTGTCCAGAGCAGCACTACAAAGACGACCACGGCAGATGCAGAGGTTAGTGTGGGACAACATCTCTCTCTCTCGCTCTCTCTCTCTCTCTCTCTGAGAATGTTAAATGTTGAAATGTTAAGCGTAACACAAAATGTGACCTTCTTGGTCTACAGCTTTGTACAGCCCTCATTTGATCAGGCCTCTGAGGAGACGTGTGTTTTCTTTTTTTAACACGGTGACATTTGCAACAACCCAACAACCCAGCGTTTGCTCACCGCAGAGAACTAAAGCGGGAAGGGGGTTGAACAACCTCGTCTTTTGTACGTTTGACCTTTTCTTGTCTCTGTCTCCGTCTTTCTCTTTTCTATCTCTCTTTATTTTGTTTTCCCAGCATGCCACAGTTCGTGCTTGTCCTGCTCAGGCCCTTCTGTATCCCAGTGTTCCTCCTGCCCGGGTGCGCTAGCCCTGCATGGCGGCCAGTGTCTGGAGACCTGCGGCGAGGGCCTCTTTGCCAGAGACGGACGTTGTCACGGTAAGAGAGCAACACCTCTGGGCCAGCACATCTCAGAAGCCCGTTCGCGGATCAGACCGATTTCAACTGAGGGGGAAAAACACATGACACAAAGGAGGCAGTAAAACTGTATAGCTCAGCGTAACTTTGATTTCCAGAGTGTATTCCTCAGTCTCAGGACTGCTTACCACACATTTTCTTCCTTAAATTATACAAAACCCACGTATTGCCAATAACGTATATATATAAATCCCATCAACTTGTCGGGGATTGAAGGATATTATACTGTTAAGGCGTATCACGTAGACTTGGAATGATATTAAAAAGTTTTCATCTTGTTTTGGTTCCAAACTTTTTTTTCCCCTGAGTACAGCCATTTCATATTTGGCTAGTTCTGCATCAAGCCAATTTTAGTCCCGAACTGTTACAGAGGATTACCTGCCACCACCACAGAATGAGATGGACAGTTCAGCTCAGGGTCTTTGTGGTTTTTACAGGGGGTTGTAGAGGAATGACACGGAGTTTGGGTTTTGTTTTATGCCCAGATTGGTTGAAGGTGTTGTTTTGGCACTGGGAAAAGATGGAAGCCTTTGGATCGGGCTTGTTTTCAGTCTGTCATCTTCCATCAGTTGGTGTTGGTAGAAGCTACGTACCTACTGGCCAACACATACACCCACGCATGTACACGCACACACACTCACACACACGCGCACACGCACACATACACACACACACTCATACTCCTGCCAATTCTGTTCAGGGTGAAGAGGAGTTTGAGTAGATGTTTTTTTTTTTTTTTTTTCTGGGATTTTGTGTTTGTGTGCGCTCCACACTGTGAGAAGGGAGTGATTGAAAGTTTGTTGGCGTGAGCATGCAAGGGAGAGAAGGTTTGGTCTCTGGCTTACCATCACTTAGTGATATGTTACTGTTCTTTTCTTTCTTCTTCTTCTTCTTCTTCTTCTTCTTCTTCTTCTTTCTTCTCCCTTCTTCTCTCCCTCTGACTTCTTCTCCTACTGTTCTTCTCTTCTGTCCTCACCTCACCCCATCCTCTTCTCTCCTCTCCTCTCCTCTCCCCTCCTCTCCTGTGCCCCAGGCTGCCACCCCTCCTGTCGGGCTTGTGTGGGGCCCGAGGCCTCTGACTGTGTTCTGTGCCTGAAGGCAGAGGAGGTTCTCCAGCCCCAGGGCCCACACCTCCCCCACGGCTCCTGTGTGGCCCGCTGCGGCGCCCACTCCTACCTGGACTCCGACCGAACCTGCAAAGGTACACACACACACACACACACACACATACACAGCAGTTACAATGTTTACATTACAAAGCTTTAGTGGCCAAATAACCTAGAGTTCATCAATTATATTGCCTAGATGCTGAGTAATCCTGAATGTTGATTTACTGTGATAAGAAATTTAATGTTTTATATTGTAAGTTGTGTGTAAAGATCATTATTCCTAAAGCAGTTGGTCTAAGAGCCTTGCCCTCCTCTAGCTTTCGGGTACTGAGAGTTATTCTGTGTTTGCGCCGCTGAGAGAGACATTAATACTGATCTGTGAACAGTTTTGTTTATTCTGCTCCATGTCCTCACCGTTCATCTTTGCCATGACACAGTCAGGCACCCATTAGAACAACAAAGACCCCACAGATTCATCATCGCCACATACAGTACATATCTATGCTCTTCCCACACCCCCACCCATGCAGGCCGTCTCTCTCACAGATATGGATTATCTCCCTCTCTCTCTCTCACACACACACACACACACACACAAGTGTATGGACACACTCACCAACCCTCTTACACATATACTCATGTTTTTCCTCTCTCTCTCTCTCTCTCTCTCTCTCTCTCTGTCTCACAGTAATTCTCTTAATCTCACTCTCTCTCCATCTCTTTGACAACCCAGACCCCCACTACACACACACACACACACACACACACACACACACACACTCACACAACCCTTCAACAGGTAGAGTCTTGCCTAGGCTAATAGCTTGGCTGTGATAGCAAGACATTGCTATGGTCATGATAATGAAAATGACATGGGAATGAGACTCTCAGTGGAGTCAAGAGAGGACAGATCATCTCCAGACTACTCAGTCACGGTGTTAAACCCCCTCTCTGACAGTTCCCCTCCCACAGACAATGACACCATGGCATCAGCTCCGGAGATACCCTAGATGCCTCCCCTCTGGCTACGTCTATAATTGCACATGTCATTCATCAGTCTGTTTTGTCTCCTAAATGG
>PYXC01000767.1:117500-147500 GCA_015244755.2 Tenualosa ilisha
GTGTGTCTGTATGTATGTGTGCGAGCATGTCTCAGTATATGTGTGTGTGTGTGTGTGTGTGTGTGTGTGTGTCAGTGCTACCCCTTGGCCGAGTCCAGCTCCTGGTTCAGCGGTCGGATGATGAGCAGAGTGAAGTAGCAGAGGGGAGAAGCATGTTGGCTCGTTCCCACTCGCGCCTTCATCTAGCTGATCAAAGTGCTCCACAAAGCCTTAGGGGCAGCTCCAGCAGCTCTCCCAAATAAGCCATTCTTGCTGACCACTGCACAAAACTTGAGCGCATTACTTGCTCCGAGAGCCTGTTAGTTTTGCTTTTCTCTTGCCTTCTCTCTCCCATTCTCATTCTCTCTCTCTCTCTCTCTTCCTTTCTCTCTTTCTCTCTCTTTTTCAGAGTGCCATGAGTTCTGTGCCCAGTGTACAGCTGGACGTGCCCAGAGCTGTACTTCCTGTGCCCGCCAGACTGTGCTATATCAGGGCCAGTGTGTCCAAACCTGTCCACCTGGCTTCCACGCTCAGGACCAAACCTGCCAAAGTGAGTCCTCTTCTCCTCAATACTCCTCTGAGTCATGCCCAAGTGTGTGTTTGTTTCTTTGTGTGTATTTTGTTACAGTACACAGTTTTGGGTTGCATAGTGACTCCCAACGGTGCTCTCTTGAATGTATATACAGTTTGTGTGTGTGCGTGCGTGTGTGTGTGTGTGTAGGGTGCACACCAAGCTTAACCCATTTGCACTGACCTAAACCAGTCATCACCTCCACAGAGAGACATTAAAAAGTTATTCAGTGACCACAGTGCCCAGCCTTTGTACTGTGGGATGCCTGTAGCCCAAGAGGGACTGAAGAGGAGACGTCTTAATCAGATTCAGCCCTTCCTCTCAGCAGTCTTGCAGTCTCATTGGCTTAATGGGCCTGAGCGCTCACAAGTAATTGGTCCAGTTAATTCTTTTATGAAATAATAATAATAAAAAAAACGCATTTCCTGGGGTCACTCAAGTGGCGTAGATGATGGACTGACGGAAACTCTCCAAAGTGAGAAAATAAAGTGGTCGTGCTGAGCTACTCAAAGACGACGTGCTACTTACCCCCCCCCCCCCCCCCCCCAACCATACACACACCAACACACACACACACAAACCCACACTCAGACATTCTCTCTCTCTCTCTCTCTTTCGCTGTCCGAGCGAAAAGCTCCATTCCCTGAGTCCCTTCACTTCCTTAAGTGCTCACAGTTAATCGGCAGAAGGCCCCTCTAATTTCCTCCATGGCCGATTTCCTCCATGGCTGATTTTCCATGCTAATGCATTTGGCGCAGTGGAGACGGCTGAGTGGCAGAGGGCCCTGACAGGCCAAGCGGGCTCTACTGTACCCTCTGTTTGCCAGCAATGTGTATGTGTATGTGCACGTCTCGCTGCAGACCACTGGAACACAACACCAAAGGATTGCCGTAATTTTTTTTGTGTGTGTGTGTGTGTGTGACTTTTAGTTCCTCTACTTTAATTTGCTGCCAAGAATTTCTCCTGTCACTCAAAGAGGGAAAAAAAATAAAATAAATAAATGTCCCGAAGACAATTCAGGCAACTCGTGTTGAACTCACTGTGATGATTTGAATTGGGAAGTCAGAGTTCAAATGCGGAGGATCTTGCCCCAGACGCAGACAGATCTTGTTTATATTTCCCTGTGCACTTTCCCTGTGTAAAGAGTTTATTGTAATAAGCTGCTCTAACCCCATTCTTGACTCTCGGGCCTTTACTGCTCCGCTGTCGGAGCAGAATCCTCTGAACTCCAACCAGGCAAATGACAGGCGGATGACTAAATGGAAATTGAATCGTACAAAGTGTCCCTCAGGGACGCAGTTCTTCTTGGTTGGGCGGTCGGTGCAAAGACGAGGGTCTCTGCAGCTTGTTGCCCTCTGCTTGCCTCTACATGACGGGAGTATGGCTGTTATTTAGCCTGTGATGTTGTTGTTGTTGCTGCTGCTGCTGCAGCGGGTCACCGCTGTTGTTGTTGATTTTGTTTTTTTGGGTTGTTTTTTTTTCCGCCAGCCTGCCACCCGTCCTGCCAGGAGTGTAACGGCCCCTCTCAAGCTGACTGCACTGTTTGCCCACCCCACGCCGCCCTGCACAACGGTTACTGCAGGACCAGCTGCCCTGAGGGACAGTATGTTACCTCAACCGGACACTGCGCAGGTTAGTTTGTGTGTGTGTGTGTGTGTGTGTGTGTGTGTGTGTGTGTGGGGTGGGGGGGGTGTGTGTGTTGGTAGCTCACAAACCTCTCTCTGTCAGAGATCAATGTCACATAGTTTCTGACAAACTCAAACCAAGAGCTGTTTGAAGTTTCACTTTTCCAGCGCATGTAGCGTACACTGTGTGAAGGAAATCCTTTCGTCTGGTTGACATTTGTCCCTGGGTGTGAGTGATGATGATGATGGATGTAGCTGTGTGTGTGTGTGTGTGTGTGTGTGTGTGTGAGAACATTGAACATTTCTGTTGCAATGCCATGGTGTATCCAGCTTCCCCACTGTGCCCATGCTTTAAAGATAAGTCACATTACTAGTGATGACAGATGGCACAGTCAGTTCGTGTT
Organism: Tenualosa ilisha; assembly: GCA_015244755.2. Taxonomy (NCBI): domain Eukaryota; kingdom Metazoa; phylum Chordata; class Actinopteri; order Clupeiformes; family Clupeidae; genus Tenualosa; species Tenualosa ilisha. The sequence goes on from PYXC01000767.1 coordinate 120,080, forward strand.
GAGACCCTGTTTGCCGTCTCATCCTCTGAAAGAGTGTTCTGGAATATCAATCACATTGTTTGCTGTAGGACGTTCGTCTAGAATGGCAAGTTCCCATGGCAGTAGATATGCATTTACAAAGTAAACCTAGTTTCTCCATGAAACATTAAGTGCTACCCACACGTCTAAGGAGAGGTGATTGTCACCGTCCCCGCTCAGCTGTCTGGTAAATGGGGTGTACATTTCCCCCAGTGCTTCCCATTTGTCTAGTCATCAAGCTGAACAAATGACCAAATGAAGTAATGTACATACATCACTGTTCCAAATGGCGCAATCTGTCAGTTTATTTTCCTCTCCAATAAAGAGGAATGTTCTCTACTCTCTCTCTCTCTCTCTCTCTCTCTCTCTCTCTCTCTCTCTCTCTCTCTCTCTCTCCCCTCTCTCCTCCCTCTCTCCTCTCTCTCTCTCTCTCTCTCTCTCTCCTCTGCTGATTGTAAATGCCCTTGCAGGTGTTCAGAAGTCCCCACATAGAATTTCCATTCAATGCACTGAATGGGAGAGCGTGTTAGTGAGGTTTTATGTCTGGATTCTGGGAGATAATTGTGTGGCAGTGAGTCAATGAATGCTTCCAGGAAAGAGAAAAGCCTTAGGTGCTATTTGCCACTGATAGTGTTTTGCGACCCAGGTGCCACATTCGCCTTGCAGTGATCAGGCTCAGTTACTGGCTGCATTTCTTCTTTGCCCTTCTTCTCTCTGTCTCTCTCTCTCTCTCTTCTCTTTTTCCTCTTCCCCTCTTCCGCTCTGTACGCTTCAACGCAGCACTTCAGACACCACCTTCCATCAGTTAACCTTAGAGGGGAATTTATATTTAAGAAAAGCAAACTGTAAGCTCTCACTCTGTCTCTCTCTGTCAACTTCTGTCTATTTTGTCTATTCATGTCTCTCCCTCTGTCTGTTTTTTTTTTTTTTTTTTCTGGAGCCTGTTTTGATTATCAGGACGATGCTAAGAGAGAAGCTAAGATGGACAGCCAGAAGGAATCTCAGCTGTACGCATGAGCTAACCTCTGTGTTATCTGACTAGATTACATGCGGAGATCACAGGGCTTGTTATCAGTGCGTTTTATCGCATCTGAGTGCCCCCATCCCTCTTTGGTGTGTCGTTGTTGTTGTTGTCAGAGGCGTCTCTGGGTGTCGTGTTGTGATAACGGCTATGAGGGCTTGGAGGGAAGCAGAGGTGCTGAGATTGGATTGGCAGACAGACGTCAGACTATACAAGAGCGGTTTGATGGCGTCCTCAGGGGGCCGTACATTGTAGCACCTCCCAGAGCACCAGACAATATGGTAGATTGCCAGGATCTGAACTTTCCACTGGATGAGCCTAAGAGGTCTATCGTCGGCCTCAAGCATGCGGTTACACATAATAGACAACTTAAAGGCAAAATCTGGCGTGATTCAATCCTTAGCCCTGTTATTTGATGTGAAAGAATGAGGAAGTTTGTTACTACATAGACCGAATAGCAAACTAGCAGCTAACATTGGGGCATAGGAAAGTGTACCTGAAGGTGTGTTTCGGTGCCTCATGCAACCAGTGTTAGCTGCCAGCTCACTTTTCGGTCTATGTTGTATCAAATACACTTCTTCTTTTTCCGACTGACAGCATTCAGTCACCTCGAAAAACAGGGCTACGGTTTGATTCACACTGGGTTTCTCCTTTAATGACTTAACTGTCTCCTGAAGCATACATAGTGTGGAACGGACTCTTTAGTACAGGATGTGGCCTATTTCTCCTGCTTCTTGTTTTTGCTCCATAATGCATTATCTGTCTCCTAGATTAAATCAAAGCTGAGTGATTTGTGATTTGACGTAGCATAGCAGCGTGAGTAAAGTCAAGGCAGGCAAGCTCTCTCCAGAGAACACTGAGAATAAAAGGCCTCAGGCCTGAGGTAAATCTGTGTGTGAAATTGAAAGCATTGTGTCAAAGTCTCCCTCTTTCCAACCAGCGTTTGGCTTGGAGGGGGAAAAAAAAAGTCCAACAAGTAATTACATTTCTGCTTCTCCCTTACAGACGACACCGCAGCAAGGGGAGACCAAACGGTTGCTGCACTAAATTTATGGATTAAACACACTCTACAGATTTAATTAATTTTTGGGGGGTTAACCTCAAAGATTATAAAATCTTAAAGACTCTGAAATTATTACTGGAATTATAGAGAGGAAAGTGTAGGCTTTTATTCGAGCCCTTGGCCATGGCTCTCTGGCCTGGATGTCAGCTGAGGGCTGTGAATAAAAGATGGCCGCCGGCCGGCCAGCTGTGACACGGGGAGCTCATCGGTTCTGCACGGCTCGGTGGGCACATCACTCCCCGCTCCAGCTCAGAGCTGCACTGCAGCGCACTGCTCTGAGGAACTACACTAATGATGTCGCCAGCTCACTCTCTTCCTTCCTGTGTCTTACACTCTGTCACTCGCTTTATCTCGCTCACTTTCTCACTCTCTGATTCCCTTCCTTTATGTCTATGTCCTGGTTCTGTCTCTCTCTTCTGTCTGTCTGTCTATCTATCTTTATTATTCTCTTCCTTCCTGTCTCTGTCATGGCTCTGTCTCTCTCCCTCTTTCTTCTCACGTTCTTCTCTCGTTTAGTAACTCTCTGCCCCTCTCCAAGTAAGTATCTGTCTTTTATGTTCCCTCCATCCTTTTTTCTCTCCCTCCTCCTTTTTTCAAAACAATAGCCCTCACTGAGTCATTTTGCAGCCTTTTCAATCTCTCCTCATAGTCCACGCTGAACACGCTCTCTCTCTCTCTCTCTCTTTCTCTCTCTCTCTCTCTCTCTCTCCCCCCTCCGGCCCACTCTGTCTCCTGTTTCAAAGGCTTCTGACTAATCTTATGCTAGACTCACTGACCACCCCAACCCCCTCCGTCTCGCGCCTGCCATCGTTATCACGACTGCCCATTACCGCCACAGCAACATTACAGGGAGCCGTTACACGGCTCTGGCCCAGCTGCAGCCCAGAGGTCTGTGCCAAGCTGTGCCCAGCTCTCCCCCCCAGCCCTGTGAAAGGTGAATCTGTCAAGCTCCGAACTGCTGGTGTGTGAGCGCAGCCGTGGCATCTCGGTTAATGGGGATCTCTAATGGATGTGTATTTTTTTGTTTTTTTGTTTGTAAAGGGTCCATTTTAGATCCAGGTAGAGGGTGTATTTATTGCCCCTCTAGATGCTCACTGAAATTAGTAAAAAAAAAAAAAAAGAAAACAACAAAAAGAAAGTGGTGCAGGTAGAGTGCCATCTGGCTCCAGCGGTGTGCCCAATGTAGGTGGTTGTCTGGTGCAAACTGGTGGTTGTGGCACCCTTGCGTGCCGTGTTTGGAGTTTGTTTTCATTTCAGCTTGAGATCCTCCTATATGAGAGCCGTAGGCGGGTAACATGCAACGTCTCTCTCTCTCTCTCTTTCTCTCTCTCCTGCCCATCCGTCAACAGAGCCATCTGGAACAGCCAATTTAGCCTCTCCAGCCGTGCAAGGTGACCCGAAAACAGGCACGGACTTATGCTAAACAGCCATTTAGGCAGCCGGCTGTGTTTAATATTTAACGCTCGAAGGGATCTGAGGAACGGATTTATCAGTTAGCTGTTAAGTCTCGCCTTGGCCCGGTGTGTGCCTCCTAACCTAGAGATGGCCCCGGCGCTCTCCCTATCTCCCCGCTCGATCTTTAATTAGGCTCGGGTGCCACCGATAATGATTGCAGGTACAAGCAGAGGCTAATGACAGTACTTTAAACACAACAACAACAACTACAAAAAAAGAAGCAGGCATCGACTGTTGCTCACAGGTGTTGTGCATTCAGTGACTTGTGTATGCATTTGTTTTGTGTGTATGTCTGTGTGTGTGTGTGTGTGTGTGCACTAGAAATTGTAGCATTCAGGGCGATAAGAGCTTGGTGAGTTGAACTATAGCTGGGTGTTTACACAGCATAATTGGATGTTGTTTTGCCCTCCACGTGTGATGCCAGGAATGACAAGACCAATTTCCAAGGTCGGCATTGGGTCATGTATTATTAATTCCTGGGCTTGACTCTCTAGGCGTAGGATTAGCATGTGAAGTTTGGTGTGGTGAGTGATTCTTTTTTAACCCCCATGTTCAAAGCTGAAGCGTGATCTCCATGAATTTTTAAAACGTGTTTCTGTTTAGTTAGGGGCAAAGTTTGGTTTTGGAATGTTTATTAAGCTGCATGTTTGAGTAGAATGTATGGTTTGTTGGTCTGTGTAAAATACATGTGTTTTTTTTTGTTGTTTTGTTTTTGTTTTTTTGTTTGTTTGTTTTTTTCTTCCCAAAGGCCATCAATTTAAAATGATAAGCCTGGTATTTGGCAGCAGACTCACCTTCACAGGTGTTGCTCTTGCGTGAAACACGACCCCATTGTGATGAGATGATGTGTGAAGAGAGCACGGATTGGCTGATTGTGCAGCTCTCTTATTCACAGCAACTCTCATGACCCAATGCACCCACACTCACACCATTACCAGACACCGGCCCTCCAACTAATCCCTCCAGCCCCGTCCGTTTTGGGAGGCAGCTCCATCGACGAGTGGCTTTTTCCAGAAAATAAAGACTTGGAAAGAAGTGGCTACAGTTGATTGAAAAGCTGCAGGCTCAGTGGAGGAGGCCTGAGGTGGAGAGGGAGGGAGTGTGTGAGTTTGGGAAGGACGGGCAGTTGTTCACTGACCTTTAATTTGCTGCTTGAGAAATGCCTTGTGAGACATTTGCTCAGTAACCCTTCCAGCACGCACACACACACACACACACACACACACACACACACACACACACACACACACACACACATACCTTGTTTTTCAGGAGTCTTTTCAGGCTCCTACATCTCTCTACCTTGACCCCTTTTTTGCCTCGCGCTCTTTATTTCAATGCTAATGCAGTGAGGAAGAGAAAAGTTCCTGTGCCGCTATCGCTCTCTCCATCCCTCCATCCCCCCGTCCCTCCATCTCCAACCACCCCCCCAGTCTTTTATCGGTTTGCCTCACCTGGCCATGAAAGACCTGGCTTTTTGTTTGTGTCCTGAGATAGACATCTGGGGGGCTGGCACACTGCTTGAGGTGTCTGTCTCCAATGTTCCAGTATGATTCCCACACACATAAACACACACACACACACACAATCACAATCACGCTCTTTTTTCTAACCTCCCCAGCCCCTTTCTCCCTCATCAGATAAGAGGGGCTTAAAGATGAATGGGTTGTTTTCCTCATACATCACCATGTGTGTGATCGTGAGCAGGGTTTTATAGGTGATGCGTTACGACTCGTGACAAATGTAGTGTATATGTGGGATGATTATGACTGTCATATAATTACAATATGGCTATAATGCTTGGCATTTCTCTAAGTTATGTGCCATTACATTATTCTAATATTCCTTCTCTTCGCTCTCCGTCCCACTTTCTTCATGTCTCTACCCACCATTTATTCTCCTCTCGATATCTCTCTCTCTCACCTTCTCTTTCTCCCTCTCTTTTCCTCACACTCCCCCCCTCTCTCTTTCTTTTTCCCTTTTGCCCTCTCCTTCTATCCCTCCCTCCTTCACAATGTCTCTGCCTCTCTCTTTCTCTTGCCTCCCCTGTGTCTCCTACCTCTCTCTTTTTCTCTCTCCCTCTCTCTTTCCCCTCTGTTCCCCTCTTTCTCTCTTTTGGTCTCTCTCCCTACCTCCCTCTATCACTCTCTGTCTGGCCCCCTCTCTCCCCCTGTCTCCCTACCTCCCTCTTTCTCTCTCTCTGTTTCTCTCCCCTTCTCTCCCTCTCTCCCCCTCTCTCTCCCTCCGTTTCCCAGAGTGCCAGAGCGAATGCCAGCGCTGCACAGCGGACCTGCAGACGGGCGTTGGCACGGTGTGCCTGTGGTGTAGGGTGCCCAGGACGCTCCTGCTGGGAGACAGCTGCGTCTCTCAGTGCCCCGCGCGCCACTTCCAGTGGCACAGCGCCTGCAAGAGTAAGCCCACCGCCTCCTGGCGCCGACTCTGCCATCCCCGTGGACTGGTGCACACACACACACACACACACTACACACTACACACACACATTTAGCGCACATAAACACAGCTACAGAGATACTCACACAAACACACGAGCACATAGAGTCTCGCACACACACACACACACACACACACACACACACACACACACACGCGCGCCTGTCCTTCGCCCCTGTCATCCTCACTGCCATTATCACCATTATGTTAATGATCACTGGTGATATTTCTCTCAGCGGGGCACAAATGCCAGTGATACGAGCCCACTGAGAGCTGTCTGGGCATCTGGGCTGTGTGTGTGTGTGTGTGTGTGTGCACCCGTGCGTACTTGGCCACACACTGTTACAGGGCAAGCCCTGGGACATAATTTGCAACCCTCCTCAGATTCTTCTGGGCCCTTGGGCCCCATTATATGCGTCTGTATCAAGCCGAGCCTCTGTTTTACTGGGTTGCATATTTAACCAGTGCTTTTATATTGTTTTATTGGTCATTAGCATTAATAGTGTCATTTTTATAATGTTAAGAAATGAATTATTAAGATTTTTTAATAATATTAGAAATATCTTTCATAAAGTCAGTGGCACATTAAGCACCTACACACAACTCACCTCATTTGTATTGTTGGACTCTTAGAATGGCTGTATGTGTTATTCTTATATTGGATGTATTGACCCACCATACCCTATGCAGATATCCAGTTGCCAGCTCTCCAGTTCCACAGTGCTAATCCATTCATGGGGGCCTGTGGCTACTCATGAATCAAAAGCATAGCATCACAGGCTGCATGCTAATTGTTTTTGTGTTGTTTTGTTTTGTTTTTTTCCCAGAATGCCACTCGTCCTGTGAGAGCTGCAGTGGCAAGGGCCCCCTGGCATGCACTTCCTGCGTGGCCCCTGGCGTGCTTCTGCCCACGGGCCTGTGCGGAACCCGCTGCCCTGCGGGCTACTACACTGACGGGCAGCGTGTGTGTCAAGGTGGGTTCTTAAGGGGTTTCCTTGTTAACTTTTCTACAAGTCAAATGCAGCTCATGGCAGACACTGATAAGAGCAGCTGGGAAAATATATGATCGTGATAATTAATGTTATGTGATTTAATGAGATAAACTCAAATAATCTTGCCTCTAGTACGACTTGTGTGACAAATTTAAAAGAGATAACGGGATATTAATTGGTTGTTCGCGTATGTGTGTGTGTGTGTGACCCTGCAGCATGTGACAGCCAGTGCCTGACGTGCGAGACAGCGGGGGGGTGTACCTCGTGCCGGGATCCAGCTAAAGTGCTCCTGTTTGGAGAGTGTCAGTATGAGAGCTGCGCTCACCAGTACTACCTCAACACCACCACCCGCACCTGCAGAGGTATGCCACCACAACGTGCAGGATTTCTTACCCCATAACTTTGCACATAGTGTGGCGGTATATTCTGCTCTCTGACAGATAGGTATAACCTGGTGCAGTTTTGTGGCTGTGGTGGGTGTGTGTGTGTGTGTGTGTGTGTGTGTGTGAGTGTGGTGTGTGTGTGTGCGCGTACGTGTGTTTGTGGGAAAGGGGCTTGAACGAATGGATTTTGAAGTTTTTCATTACTGTAACGAGACCGTCTAAGAAAGTTGTGCACGTTTAGTGGAGGATGAGGGTAGGAGTCTGACACTTCACCTGATTCAACACCGCCCACCGCAGCTTACACTACCTCTCACCTTACTCAGGTCAGAAACCTCAGCACTCCGCTGTACTTGAGGGCATTGATAGCATTGTGGTTAAGGAACCTGGTTAGCAGGGAAGTAGCCTAAACAATTGTTGGTTTGAATATTGTCTGCCACTGCTATGCCGTTGAGCAAGGCTCTTAACCTTAAGCTGTTCTAGGGGAGATTGGCCCTGAAAGGAATTGACAATTGACAAATGTTTGTCGCCTTTGATAAAAATTTCTGCTAAATTCACAAACCTAAAGTGTTTAACTGCTACTTCGCATGTGACCATTTGCACGTTTGACGTTTCACTCTAAAGCCTAGTTTATACGTTTGGTTTATCCATTAATCTTTTATGTCATGAATCATAAGCTTGTAGTGAATGGACAAAGTTATGGGCAATATTGATGCACTGAACAGATAGAAGCACCAGTCATATCCAAATACATTTTTGTCAGTGAGCATAAGTTAGGGTTAAACCTTGAGTAAACTGTGTGAAGATAGCACTTGTGACTTCCACACTGCTGAGCTTTTGAGTTTAACTTGATCATCTTCAGGCGAGACTGAATCAGTATTATGTGCACCTTTTTTTGCCCTCTTAATGCCTTCCTCCTCAGACAAAATATCATCCTTCTCTGGGGGGGAATCCGCTTACTGTAGGGCACACACACTTACTGGCAGGTTATGTGACTTTGTAGAGTCTGTGTGTGATAGTGGAAGTGTAAATAAATTCTCTCTCCCTCAATAAGGATTCAAAAGTATGACCTCTGAGCTCAGCGCAATGGTGGGAGTAGTACAGATAATTGATTCAGTTGTAGCGGTAGTCTTAGATGAGCGCCTGAGGTACAGAAAAGTCATGGGCAAACACGAAACAAGGATAGGGTTCAAAAATGCTCCTTTGTGGCACGTGCGGTTAAAAATGAAAAAAATGATTGCGAGAGAGAGGAATTGAAGAAGGTGGGCTCCTGTAGTGTTGTCTGTCTCCAGCACAAGGTACTGTAATGATATTTTTGATGGGAACGCCTCGGCGCTGGCTGAAGCTGACTGGACCGTACGAGCCTCTGCCAGACCCCCGCAACAAAACTTCATCACCGCTTTGACTTTATGGGCTTTCCGTCTCACCCATAAACGTCCCCCGGCCTCGCCGGCGGTAATAAAATTCATATACCGCCGAAAAATATGGACGAGGACCCATAGAATATATAGTGGCATTACGTGCAGGATTTCTTACCCCATAACTTTGCACATAGTGTGGCGGTATATTCTGCTCTCTGACAGATAGGTATAACCTGGTGCAGTTTTGTGGCTGTGGTGTGTGTGTGTGTGTGTGTGAGTGTGGTGTGTGTGTGTGTGTGTGCGCTTGCGTGTGTATGTGGGAAAGGGGCTTGAACGAATGGATTTTGAAGTTTTTCATTACTGTAAGGTGACTGTCTAAGAAAGTTGTGCACGTTTAGTGGAGGATGAGGGTAGGAGTCTGACACTTCACCTGATTCCTTCTAACCTAGCCGTATGTAGCTAATACCAAAAAGAGGATTTAAGATTTTGTTTACTTTTCGGAGGTGTTACACAACAGACAGTCTTCCCGGAGGGAGCGAGAAAGTATTTCACAGGCTTATGGAGGATTAAGGAAAGGAATGACAGAGCCAGAGCAGAGTCTACAGGAGAGACTCCCTACAGCTTCCCAGTATCCCTCACTCCCGTGCAGGGGGCAGGGGGCAGACAACCTGTGACTCCCTGTTCCCTGTCCTGTCTGGGCAGGTCAGTAGCTTATTGGGGACAAAACCTTCAACAGCTGTGATGGAGGAACAGAGTGACAGCCCAGGCTATCCACAGAGAGGTCAACTGAGGGGAGGCCCTGAACCGGGAGGCAAGGGCAACTTCATGGGAAGCACAATGTCCCTGTTTGTCCCCAAACAAGGGAACTCTGCCTAGAGGAAAGGCTTCATTTGTGCCTCAGAGAGAGAGAGAGAGGAGAGAGAGAGAAAGAGAGAGAGAGAGAGAGAGAGAGAGAGATGCTTTCAAAGTCATTAAGAGCACTTAAAGGTAGGTGGTTGGTTTGGAAAAACTGTGATTCGTAGATACATAAAAGTTTGTGGACTACAGGAAGGGAGTCATACTAGTCTGGCCCAGTGAGAAACCGGTTCATAAAACATCACAAATAAAACAGACAAATTATATGCAGTGTGAAGGTGTTGTTTTTTCACTGTTCCCCTGCTCTCTCTCTCTGTCACTCTCTTTCACACATACTCTCTCTCTCTCTATCTCTCTCTCTCTCTCTCTCTCTCACGTTTCCTCTCACCCATGTCTCTTTTAATCATTCATCTCACACCCTGTTTCACTCTAACATCATCATTCATCATTTATTCCTCCCCTCTCTTTCTCACTTCCTGTAGAGTGTGACTGGAGCTGTAACGCCTGCCGTGGGCCTCTGCACACTGACTGCCTGCAGTGCATGGAGGGCTACGTGCTGCAGGATGGCGTCTGCGCCCCAGGCTGCTCCGCCGGATTCTACCAGGACGGAGAGCGCTGCCTCAGTCAGTACACCCCAAAATCACCTCCACCCCCACCCCCACCCCACCTCCACCTCCACCCACACCCCCACCTCCACCTCCAGTCCGACTGCCTCTGTTATTAGTAATCACATTTCCCACACGCTCCCCTCCGCTCTCCCCCAGCAGCGGCAGCGACAGGCGGGCTCGTGTGCCAGGCCAGCCCAGGCTCATTAAGCCCAAAGACTTGCCTTACCCATCAGTCATTTCTGTGATCTGCCACGGGGCACTGAATGCCAGGCTGCTTTCAGCTGGGCTAGCCCCCCCCCCCCTCTTTCATACTCACACACACACACACACACACACACACACACGCACACACAGTGCAGGGTTGTCTAGGGAGGCAGCTTCTCTCCCTCGGTCACACACGCACACCCACCCCCTCACCACACACCACACACCACACACACACCACACACACACACACACACACACACACACACATACACACAGACACACAAACTCTCTCTCAGCTAGGTCACAACAGGGAGGAGTTTCTCATTAGGGCTGGTCAAGCGAGCATTATTGAAATCACACACAGTATATGAATATTGACAGAGTGTGTCTTTTTAAATATTCTGCTCAGGTCAATGTCATGATTTATTAACATAATGTGCAGTTTTGGAATAAAATATTGACTTCTAGTTTCAGTTTGTATAAATGAGGATTTAATGAAAGTTTTAAACTACTGAGAAGCAAAAGATTATTTATTTATTTATTTATTTTTACTGTGCCTAGTATAGAGACATCTATTATTTAAGTGCCAAATCAGCGGGTAATGATGTTGGTATTGTGGGTCTCCAGGCTGTGATGACCACTGTGAGAAGTGCCAGGGCCCGGGGCAGTGTCAGCGCTGCCAGTCACCCTATGCCAGCCTGCAGGGCCAGTGTGTGCGGGAGTGTGGCAGTCGCTACTATCTCCACTCCGCCCTACAGCAGTGCACAGGTGAGATGGCACCTCCTCGTCTGGTTTTTTTCTATAATGAATTAACTCGCCATCTTTTAGCTGTCTAATTTTCATCCTGCTTCTTTTCTATCCTTCTTTTCCTGTCATCTGCCCTCTTTCTTCCATCATCTTTATTGTTCCTGTCACCTTCCATCTTGGCCCCTTCTAATCCTTGCCCTCCACCCACCCTCTCTCTTCTCGTCTTTTTATCCTCCCCTCTCCGCTATTCCTTTTGGTGTTGAGTTGAAAGCGCTTGAGCTGTGAAAAATCATCTCCTGATGATGCTTAAAATCTGGGCAACCCTGGGGTACAGGAAGTAATAGTGATCAAAATCAGTAGGCTTAGAAAAAAAATATAATAAATATATATATTTATATCTTTAAGAGCGGGGACTTCTCACTCTCTTAACTCCTCTCACACCCCTCTCCTCTCCCTCTCTTGCTGCCCTCTAGGGTGCCCCGCTGGTTGTCTGCAGTGTGAGGGGGAGAACTGGTGCCATGTGTGTGAGGAGAACCTCTTCTTAAAGGATGGATCTGCACGCCTGACTGTGGCCACGGCTACTTCGCCGACTGGGAAGGCCATGTCTGCCAAGGTAAGCAAAGTGAAGGGAGCACCCTGGGACCAGAGCTTGAAGTGTGTGTGTGTGTGTGGTGTGCGTGTGTGTGTGTGTGTGTATGTGTGTGTGTCTGTGTATGTTTGTGTGTGTGTCCTGTTTTCCTCTAAGCAGACAATCCTTAAAGAGCCCTTCCAACATCCATTATGGATCAGAATGATATGGTGAATTATGCTCTGTGTTAAATATTTAGTGGCTCTTCCAGAAGACACATGTATGTATGTATGTGCTTCAAGTCATTGCCTCTCATAAAAGGACTTGTGCCGACCAGAGATTCAACACTGGCTCAGTAATCAACCTAAGTGTCATCTGCAATCCCAGAGCTGCACTCGTGCAAAATAAATGACTGTGTTACAAGATTGATATCAGCAGATGAGACATTGCAGTAGATGTCACTCTTTCCCATAGTCATTTCCCCGTGAGATATCATCAATGGCTGTGTTTGAGGTGAAGCTACTTAATGTTGGTTCAGTGTTTTGAAACTTTTGATCAGTATTTTCACATAACCATTACTGTGGTCTGTCTGCTGCTCTGTGTGTGGAGCTGTCATAGATAGATAGTTATTATTATCAAAAGCTTATTATTGTATAGTTCAGTTTTGCAGCCATTCTGGGTATGATATAGGAAATTGAATCTGATTAGTTTAATAGACATTCTGCTGTTGGTTAGTTACACATTTGAAGTTTTGAACATGGTTGGTTACACATTTGAACGATGTACATTAATATCAGTAGGCCAGATATCCATAACGTCATACGGGTGCTGTTACTTCATTGCTGACCTTGTGGAGAATAGTAGTACAAGTAGTGCATTTTTACATTTTTTACTAAACAACTACCCCAGTGCTTGTGGAGATAGTACAGAGACATATTAGAAGTAGATAAAAACCTTTAGAACTGACAGTTGATAGAACTTCTTTGCCCTTCTGGGACAGGTATGACCAATGCATTAGTGAACAGAAACCCACACAGTCTTTAGTGTGATTCAGTTCTTGGCCATTTCAAATGTTTTATTGGCAAGGCGGTAACGGTTAGTCGAACAGAATGGATTGCAAAGGTAATTGCAAGCAAGACAAACACATTTAATGATTAAGGGAAAATAAACAGTAGCTGGCCAAGTTTTTGCTTTTAGTAAACACCCTATCATCATGACGCACTGTCTGAATAAGTTTGACAGTTTCACTTTCTCACTTTGTCCATGTCCTCTCTTGTTCTCTTATCTGTTTGGTCTTCAGTATTTGTATTGTTATGTTTTCTGTTTGCTGGTGTAAAGGACAAAGTGAATTTTGCCAAAGGAAGTGACTTTTCCTCCATGTGCCAAGACTTTGTATGTCTGTGTCCCACTCTCTATTAATCTGTTCATCGAACCCCTTCTCCCATCTGTCTCCGCCGCAGCCAACACCCATCCCCCTGTGCTCCACGTCAACGGCTCGCTGCTGGTGCCCGCCGGCGGGATGCGTCCTCTCGGCGGGTGGCTCCTGCGGGCGGAGGACCCCGACAGCCCTGCAGAGAACCTGCTGCTGCAGCTGCTGCAGCCTCCCACCAACGGCCTGCTGGTGCGCCTGCAGTCCAACGGCGGCGGCGGCGGCGGCGGCGGCGGTGGTGGCGGCGAGAGCACCCTGCATCGGGACCAGACCTTCAGTCTGGCCGAGCTGCGCGCGGGAGCCGTCCGCTTCGTCCACTCCACCGACAAGCCCCTGTGAGTGGAGCTGTGCCTCTCAGCATCGCTCAGCATCAGCACCGCTCAGCATCATTCACTGTCTCTCACCATCGCTCAGTATCATTCAGTGTCACTCAGTATCACACACCACCATTCACTGTCTATGAACAAGTTATCAAGCTAGACTGAGAGAGTTTGTTTGTAAATCTCCCTCCTAACATCACCATCACTGAGTTTCTCAACATGCTCTTGACTTCTACAGTATATGGATGACTGCCCCTTATCCTCCCTCAGCGTCTCAATTGTTTTATTCTTGGTCACAGTAGTTCATCGTTCACTTTCTCGTGGCCTCACTCCGTATCTTTCAATGTCGATTAGTTTCTCTCTGCACGCTGTCACATTGTCATGGTCACACCACACACTCTCTGTCTGCACTGCATTTCTCTCTCTCTTCTTTTTTTCTTTAGTTTTAACAGCATGGCTCAGAATAGAAACATTCTAGAAACATTCTATTAGAATTTTTGTCACAATCTAGGTGTTAAAGAACATGAGCAGATGTTTCTCAGGTGGATTCTGAGTGAGAGTGTGAGTGCCTGTGTGCGTGTGCGTGTGTGTGTGTATGAGAGAGAGAGAGAGAGTTTGAAAGAGTAAACTATTAAAATTGCAAAGGCTAGAAAGAAAAAGTGGTGGAGAGGGTGAGAGAGAGAAATAAAGAGAGAGAGAGAGAGAGAGTGTGCGTGCCTGACCCTCACAGCTTAACCACAGGATCCGTCCGTAATCTGCTAATTAGGTTTTGTGTGCGTGAGCCGCCAAGCCCTTCGGCTCATTAGCTTCGAGGCTTTTGGGCCAGCTGCCCCCCTCGCCCCCTTCGCTCCGGTCCTCAGAGAGGGAACCTTCACTGGTTTTAAGAGCGTCTGGTGCACCTCTGATTAAAAGTAAAACCATCCCATCCTTTTCTTCAATTATTATTTAGTTGTCACCATTACGATCCTCCTCATTAGTAATTCCTGTCTGAAATGCCCGGCATGAGGTCTTGTTGACTCATTTCACAGGATGATGATAAACAAACAACAACAAAACAAACAAATGTCTGCCTTTTTAATTGCACAGTTACATCAAATTCAGAGAGAGACAGAGAGAGTGTGTGAGAGAGAGAGAGAGTGTGTGTGTGTCTGAGAGAGAGAGTATCATTTTTCAAACTGAACTGCTCATGGAAGTGACTAAAAAAGGTGTGTCCTGTTGTGATGCCTGATGCCTGTGTGATTTATTGATGTCACCCAGTCAGACTTTTTTCTCCCTTTTTCTGTCTTTTGCTTGGAGGAATTGAGTTTGAGTCACAGGGTGTGTAGCTTGACCTTTGGACCTTTAGAGTGTGTGTGCACGTGTGCACGCTTGTGTGTGTGTGTGTGTGTGTGTGTGTGTGTGTGTGTGTGTGCATTGGGTGCAAGATATGGCTTGGCCTTTCACGGTGCTTTGGCCTGTCATATGCTCCAGCAGGCGTTCCCAGCTAATTAAGGCTAATGATTGCAGGGGGGCTCGGGGCTGTGGACCACTACAGGATTTTCGGCTCACCTCGGGGGGTTGGAGGTGGAGATGTAGGATGTTGCGCAGTGGGAGGGTGTGTTTGTTTGTGTGTGTGTGTGTGTGTGTGTGTGTGTGTGTGTGTGTATGTGGTGGGGGAGCTCTGAATTGCTGTAGACTGGAGGGCAGTGTGTTTTCTGTGCTTTTGTCTTTCCTTGTTGTTTGTCGTCCTCTGCTCTGTCACTGTCTCCCCGGTGATTTCTCTCTCCGTCGCTCCATTCACTCAGTTCTTCTGCTCTTGCCTGCTGGTGGTAACCTCTGTCTGTTTCTCTTCTGTTTCCTCTCTTAATACAGACAACTCTCACTCTCTCTTTCTCTCCGTGTCTCTTCTCTCCCTCTGTGTTGTGTTTTTTTTTCTATGACATTTGTGTGTGTGTGTGTCCGTGCGTGTGTGTATGTGTTAATATGTGTGTGTGTGTGTGTGTGTATTGCAGGATTGGACAGTTCACCTTGCGTGCAGCTGATCCTCAGCTTTTCTCCCAACCCGTGGCTGTTCCTGTGCAAGCCGTCTCTCAGCAGGTATGTTCCAGTCTCTCTCTTTTTCTGTTTCTCACACACACGCACACACACACACACACACACACACACACACACACACACACACACACACACACACACACAGAAACACACACACACACACACACTCCTCTACGCTGCCATGTCCCAGTAGAGCAGGTTGAATTTGTAGAGCAGTGTGTGCGTAAGTATGTGTGTATCGCTGCGGTGCATCCTGGGCTCAGGACAGTGATGAAGCACAGCAGGAGGAGCTGGCCCTGAGAACCACAGAGCCAAGGGCCTACAGGACTGACCTGCTAAACCTTTGGGAGATAGTATGCAGGAAGGACTTGGTATGTGTGTGTGTGTGTGTGTGTGTGAGAGAGAGAGAGAGAGAGAGAGAGAGAGAAGTGGAACACAATCTCAGGTAAAAGACAACCCAACAACAGTAATTGGATGTCCATTGGATGTTGTTAGAGGTACAAACACGTAGAAGTAATAAAAGAGAGTGAGAGAGAGAGAGAGAAAGAAAGAGAGCGAGAGAGATGGATCACTGAAACAAGACAATAAGAGAAACGGAGAGGAAAAAAAGAGTGATTTCTTTCAGTGAATGTTCTGACCCCAGCTCAGTGTCCCCTGTTGGCCCTTCCTATATTTCGGTGCTTAAAATATCACTGCGGCCACCGCAGGCTCCAGGGACGTGTCCCTGTCTCCACCTGACCGACCTCTGCTGCATATTTAATAGGCCTGCTGAAACTCAGCCCCCTGTGGTCACAAATTCTCCTTTTTTATACTTGCGCTGTTCCCTTAACCCGACAACCCAACCCGTCTCTGCTTCTCAACTCCGCAAAATACTTCCCCGGCGCCTCTGCGTATTAATTTACTATATGTGTATCAGCGATGTGGCAAAACAAATCCATAATTCATTTTAAGTGTTGTGTTTGTTTGTTTGTTTGTTTGTTTTCTTTTTGTGGCCCTATGGGCATAGGAAGATGGAGTTTAGTGATGGCAGCAGTTTTATCCAGAGTTCCTCTCTCAGAAGGGGTTACAGACAGAGGATGTGATGAGAGAAGTAAACAGAGCGAAAGAGAGAGGGAGAGAAAGAGATGGAGGTGGATAAGAGAGAGAGTGGATGAGAGAGTGGAGGGCTTCTGCACATAGAGATCGAAGATGGAGAGGGCCTAGGGACAGAGCTGAATAGGACGCTTAGCAGACTCACCGATCAGCAGCTCAGCCCTTGAACAGAACAGATCAGAAACAGGCAAAAGAGAGAGAGAGAGAGGGAGAGAGACCCGTGTGCTTGTGTGTGTGTGTGTGTGTGTGTGTGTGTGTGTGTGTGTGTGTGTGTGTGTCTGTCTGTGTGTCTGTAACGAAGGCCCATCCAGGATCTCCCTCAGGCAGATAGATGACAACACCCCCCTCTCCATGGGAACAGTCAATTTAACTGTCTGCTCTACAAACACTGGGATTGCAAAGCCCACTCTTTTAAGAGTGTGTGTGTGTGTGTGTGTGTGTGTGTGTGTGTTTCTATGGTCATGCTGAGCAGCCCATGCACGTCTACATGCACGACAGATTGGCAGGAAGTGGGGCTTGTTTGTGTGTGTGTGTGTGTGTGTGTGTGTGTGTGTGAGAGAGAGAGAGAGGGGGCTTGTTTCCAAGCATGGCTGTGAAGTTGGGGCCCGGATGCGCTGGTGGTGCTGAACACCGGAGATTAGCACCTCTGCAGCCCACCTGTGGATACAGGGCCAGTAACAAGGCACACTCTATACAGATATAACATGTCGACTCTATTTCTTTCTTTCCTTCTTTCTTTCTTCTCTCTCTCTCTCTCTCTCTCTCCCTTTCCCTCTCTCTCTCTCTCTGTTTCTATGTCGAAGCAGCATACATAGACAGACAGAAAGACAGACAAACACACGCGCACGCACATACACACGTACATACACACACACACGGAGGTATATTTAATCCCTGCTACCCGGCAGCCTTCTACACATTCATCTGTCAGGGGTCACATTGAGCAGCACCGACATGGGGTGGGGGGGGGGCGCACTTATTCATCCTCTCTCTCTCTCTCTCTCTCTCTGTCTCTCTCTCTGTCTCTCTCTCTGTCTCACTCTCCCTCTCTCAGGGACACAGAGGCTTTTAGTTACGCCCACCCCGATCCCCTCCTCACCCCCTGCCAGCCCACCAGCTCCCAGCAACCCAGCACCCAGCAACCCCCCACTGGGCGCGACCTTATTTACAGTCCCCCCTCAGCACAGCCCGATCCGTCACTGTCTCCCCGTCTCCCCACTCCAGCTGCTAATGAAGGTTCCGCCCATGTAATGAAGGGTATTAGACACAGGACTCTTCCCCTCTCTCTCCCTCACACACACATGCAAACATACACTCTCTCTCACACACACACACATACATATGTACAAGCATGCACACACAGTTTCACATGCACCCACACACTTGCACGTACACACATATGCACACACACATTCACACACACACACACACATACACACACACACACACAACTCAGACTTAAAACTTGCCTGTGTGTGCCTAACGTCATCCATTCCACTTCTAGTGGCTCGGTGAAGTAGTCGTGGGTGGTCTCCTATTTTTGCTGCGGGCAAACGAGGCTTAGCGGGAGGTTAGCATGTTGTATTATGTGCAGTGTGAGAGCGCGGCCTGACGCACAGTGCTAGGCTCCCCGTCTCCACCGGAGCTCAACTTATGCTGCGCGGTTAATGGAAATAGCTGAAGATGGTTACCCAAGGCTTGTCTGTGGTTTGTTTAGCTAATGGAGGAGATGATAGATTTGATGTCATGCAGTGCAGATATTACCAACCTGCCATTCAGTTTCCCTGTTCCAAACACGGTAATGAGTGCGATAGATGGACAGATGTGGAGAGAGTGTGGAAAATGTGGTCAAGGATCTGAGATAGATGAGAAAAAGAAAGACAAAGATTGTAATTTAAATGACGAAAGAGTGGAGCACTCCTCCTCCTCTCTTCACTGTGCATTTCACTTTTTTCACATCTCTTTTCTGCCTCCTCTCTCTCTCACTCTGAAATGAATCCAAAAGAGCTTTATCAGTATGTTAAAAATTCACTTTGTATTGCCAGAGCTTTTTACAATTATGCAGGTGTCTGCTGCATATGAGAAAGACAGATTCTGTTTTTCATACTGTTTCTCTTAAAGTGAAGATAGATTGTGACAGGGATCAAAAAGAGTTTAGCACTTATGTATGTCTTTCTCTCTCTCTCTCTTTCTCTATCTCTCTCTCTTTCTCTTTCCCTCATATAGCCCCCAATCGTGCTGACCAATAGACCCTTAGTGGTGGACGCAGGTCAGTCGGCAGTGGTGTCTCGGGCGGCGCTGCAGGTGGACGATCCGGACAACCCTCAGGACGTGCTGCTGATGGTGCTGGAAGCGCCACGCCACGGCCGTCTAACGCGTCTCCACGGCGACCGCCCGCTCACACAGTTCAAGCTGGAGGAGCTGTGGCGTGAGCAGGTGCAGTATGTGCACGACGGCTCCGAAGCCCCCGGAGACAGCCTCCTGCTGCAGGTCAACGATGGCCACAGCTACCAGAACCTTCTCTTCCACATCCAGGTCAACCAGAAGGTATGGCGTTAGGGCCTTGGTCCATGAGCTTCAACACTGGGTTGTGCTCCAGGATGTCACTGGCAGCTTTATTTTATATTGAGGGATTTGCAGACAGTCTGCAATACATAAGCACTTGCATAATGCCTTCTCACTCTCCGCTTTGCTCAGCTTTACATGAATTTTGCAGCATAACTCAGCAGCTGTATGTGTGTGTGTGTGTGTGTGTGTGTGTGTGGTGTGTGTGTGTGTGTGTGCACCATATATCTGGCAGACATAAGGCCATAACAGCCACCCCCCTTATCTGCTTCACTGGAGAGAGGGGTCTGCCTGCCCACCCCTGGGATACTGTCTAGACAGATAACTCCCTGTTTGTTGGGCCACACTCCAGATCTCACCTCCAGCTCCTCTGCCCCCTCCTCACCTCTCTCTCTCTCTCTCTCTCTCTCTCTCTCTCCCTCTCCCCTTCCCCCGCCACCATCCTTTCTTGGCACTCACATCTCCCCTTAAAGAAATCAAATGAGCCTATTTGGCCATTGATGCCTGACTCCAAGACCCCCCGATGCAAAGCAGTGCTTGACTGATGGCCCCTGGTGCATGCAACACATGGTCCATGCCCTCGACTCCTCTCCCCTCTCCTCCCCTCTCCTCTCCTCCTCTCCCCTCTCCTCCTCTCTCCTCTCCTCCCCTCCCCTCACTTTCCGCTCAGGAGGCTCAATAAAGAAAGGAGGGATGTCCTCCATGCAAATAGAAAGGCCTCCATGCACAGTGCCCATCCATTCTTCTTCTGCATTGGCACACACAAAAAAAAAAGTTCTTGGGACAAGAGAGAAGTCCGACTCAGCCCATTTATTTGATCCTCTCCTTTCCCCTTTCCATTCCACACAAAAGGAGCCACTTCATTTCACTCATTTATTTGCAGGTCCCCCCCAACACACACACACACACACACACACACACACACACACACACACACACACACTCCGGCCTTTCCCTAGTTCAAGAATTCTGGGTATTTAGCCAATTCATGCAGGGACTTAATTGACAAAGACACGGAGTAACGATTCCGAGAATGGGGTGAGGAATTTTTGTTTTTAAGGACTGGCAAGAGCTCCAGCTCCGCTCGCTGCTACCCTGGGCTTTCAACACCTCCCAACCCCCCTAAATATACATACTCACACATACACACACACACACACACACACACACACACACACACACATATCCCATCCTGCACCACTCTGTTTCTAGGCAGAGGGGATCCCAGCCAACAGTGCCAGCATCAGTGCCAAGGCCCTGGAATAAAAGGTGCAGAGCGATGAACAAGGAGACGGGACAGTGCTCACAATGAGGGGGCGTTCATCAATAGGCTGAC
Source organism: Tenualosa ilisha (assembly GCA_015244755.2). Lineage (NCBI taxonomy): Eukaryota > Metazoa > Chordata > Actinopteri > Clupeiformes > Clupeidae > Tenualosa > Tenualosa ilisha. The sequence continues at coordinate 140,582 of PYXC01000767.1, forward strand.
TGATTGTGGGGCTGGATGTCGAGAGCCAAAGGGCACAGTTTCAGTCTCCTTCAGGGCCCTTGGGTGGGAGATGAGAACACACTTTGTCACCCCAGCCTGTCACGTTTGTTCTCTTAGAGTGAGGGAAAGAGAAAGGTAAGGGAACGGTGACAAAGCACAACCGTAGTCTTCTGTTTCGGCTCCTCTTGTGGCTTGTTTTTTTTTGTTTTTTTGTTCTCTCTCTCCGGAGAGTGTGTGTGTGTGAGAGAGAGAGAGAGAGTGTGTGTGTGTGTGTGTGTGTGTGTGTGTGTGTGAATGTGCCGGGTTTCACACCCTGATTTAGTCTGGTGAAGTGAAGCTGACATTTTTGCTTGCTGGCAGTGCCCATTAATCCTCAATTTGGATGGCACCACCGAACCGGCCAACCGGGCCAGTGTGTTTCAGCTCCCAGGCCTTTGATGTGAAGACTTAGACAGGGGAAAGTAGAGAGAGGGTGGGATAGGGTGGGCTGCAGAAACCCATGGATCAGACTTGGCTCTTGGCTGTTGTCTGGCCTCTCTCTGGGCTCTGGGCTCTGGAGGCTGTGCTCCACTGCGGCCCTTTGGCCAGGCTGAGCAGCAGAGGGATGAATGGCTCTCCACACTTAGTGCTGATGATGCAGAACTGGCAGGGCTCGCGAATGAGCCCATGCTGGAGTGTTGGCTGTCCAATTCTAATTATCTTTTTTTTTTGTCTTTCTTTCTTTCTTTCTTTCTTTCTTTCTTTCTTTCTTTCTTTCTTTCTTTTTTTCCTTCTGCCTTTTTCTTCTTTCTTACTTCTGTCTTCTTTCTGATTGTAATCACTAGCATTTACGACAACTTTTAGTTGTTTTTGTTTATTTTTTTCCTTTGTCATCTTTCTTGTTCTTTCTGTCTTATTTTTTTTTCTTTTTTCCTTCCTACATCTTTTCTTCTTCCAAGAGCTCTGGAGTCAGACTGAGCTTTGTGTTAATTTAGCAAAGTAGTGGTCTGTCTACAAATCAGTCTGCAATTTGAAACACTTCAAAAGTTTAATTCCCCTCTGCCAAATTGCTCTCTTTTTATTGATCCCATCCCGCCTTGATGCTTCCTTCATCTTCAGTTCTTGAGCATCTGTTGCCAGGTTTTCCATTAGAAATGCATTTAGTGTTGTCCTCACTTCAACCCTCCATTGTCTGTGCACCATGCTTTCATACACTGAGTGAGAGCTACCAAATGGCATCTTCGTTAAATATGTTGTTAATTTACCTGCATATTTGTAGCTGTCTAGTCTGCTCAGAGAGCTTCATTTGAAATGTGTGTGTGTGTGTGTGTGTGTGTGTGTGTGTGTGTTTGTGAGTGTGTATGTGGGCAGTGGGGTATAGGTGTGTGTATGTGTGTGTGTGCGTGAGTGGAGAGGTAGTGCTGGTGCTAGTGTGTGTGTGTGAGCGTGAGTGTGTGTGTGTGTGTGTGTGCGTGTGTGTGTATGTGTGTGTGTTTGGAGCTGGAGTAGGGCCAAAGCACTCCCCATAGAGAGTCTGAGGTCTCGACCACACAGCACACATGTCCTTTAAAGTCCTTGATGATTATCTGAGCCACTGAGACGATGCTGAGCTATGGGCCAAGTACCGCTGAATCTGTTGCTCTATCTCTTGCACTTCTCTCTCTCCTCTCTCCCTCCCTCTTTCTCTTTCAGTCTCTGTCTCTCAGCCCCACTCTTCCTCTCTCTCACATTCTTGCTTTGTCTACTCTCATTCAGGTAAAAACAGAGGAATATTTATCTGGGCACCTTCAGGAAAAAAAAAGCTTTAGAAATGTCATCCGCTGATATATTCTTTGCACGTCATCTTGCTCTGCTCGCCCCTGCCTGAGAATACGGCATATATCTTTTCAGGTGACAGATACTGCACAGCCCATCCCCAGACATGCACGTTTCTGTGGTCATGCTGTTGTGGAGGATGGTGGCATTTGTTTGCGGGGTGTGCTCTGACAATGAGCCGTACGTGATGATAATTTTGTGTTGGCTCTCTGGATAATGGCAAGAAGCTTCTTTCACTGTGATTACCAAAAAATCGCCAAAAAATGTGCATTTGTTGTTATTGGTCGTGCTGTGTGTGTGTGCGTGTGTGTGTGAGTATGTGCATGTGTATGTGTGGATGTGTTGATGAGTGGGTGGAGAATGTCCTAGAAGTTCAAAATCTTTCACTTTGTGTGTGTGTGTGTGTGTATGTGTGTGTAGAATGCCAACATCCCTCATATTCTGTCTTTGCCTGTGACCTGGGTGAGAGAGGGGGGGATGGTGCAGCTCTCCAAGAAGTACCTGCGGGCTGAGTACAAGGACTCCAGCGATGCAGAGATCCTCTACACCATCAGCGGTCCCAACGCTGCGCCCAAATACGGTAGGAGAACCTCAGCCAGCCAGCCATCCAGCCAGCCAGCCGAGACTGGAACCATGGAGAAATCTATCATATCTGTCAAACAGCAGCCAGATAGAGTTTTACTCTTTTTTAAGTGCTTTTTTCAGTCCTAGCCATCTCTCTCTGTCTGTCTCTCTATCTCTGTCTCTCAATCTCTCTCTCCCTCACTCTCTCTCAATCTCTCTCTCCCTCACTCTTTATCACTCTTTCTCTCTCTCTCTCTCCCTCACTCTCTATCACTCTTTCTTTCTCTCTCTCTCAATCTCTCTCTCCCTCACTCTCTATCACTCTCTCTCTCAATCTCTCTCTCTCAATCTCTCTCTCTTCCCCTTTCTCTTAATCTCGCTCTCATTCTAACTTCTAACTCATTGTTTTTCGGCTGTTTCTAGTCTTTGTTTAATTTACTGATGTAAATTGATTACTGAAGTGGTGAAGTCAATACTCTCCCACTTTACTGTCAGACAGTTTGGCTGAAGGAAAAAGCCATTTATACTGATGGCACTGGGGGAAACTAGAACATTTTTAAAACTGAATTACACACACACACACACACACACACACACACGCACACGCAAGTGCACACACACGCTTCCATCCTACACCCCCATCGCATTCTCTGTATATATGCCAAAGTGCCTCTGGTTGGATTTGTGTTTTTTTTTTTTTTTCGTGTGGAATACTATACACATTCCAACACACACACACACACATAGACGCTCACTCGTGACCACACTTTCCCTGTGTGTGTGTGTGTGTGTGTGTGTGTGTGCGTGTGTGTGCGTGTGCAGGTGAGGTGCTCCTGGTGCCACTCCCAGCAGATGGTCCGGTGGCAGGCTGGCACTCGCTCCCCGAGGGCACAGATTCCACACCCACCACCTCCTTCACCCAGCAGGACGTCAATGAGGGCATTGTGTGGTACCGCCACCTGGGCGCCAGCGCACACAGGGACACCTTTCACTTCCAGGTGAGTCTGCTGGGGAGGGGTGGTTGACCGGCCACCGACACGCGACGAACGTGTGCTGTTCAAAAACGCACACACGCACACACACACACACACACACATTATGGACACAACTACCCTTACTCATTCAGTCATGTTGTTATGCACACATGCATATGCAAGCACACACACACACACACACACACACACAGACGTTGGTTGGACCCACACACGTATGAGTTTGTTTGCATCTTAGTTCTCAATTATTTTGCACACATATATTGACACACACACACACACACACACACACACACACACACAATAAAGCACACATAAACAATCATGAACAAATGCATATACAGACACATGTGCACAGTACATATTCATTTTTATATATTCAGATGCAAATATGTCACTCTCAGGCATGCAGTCCGATACAAGCAAATACACACACACACACAAACAAGGCATGCGAACAAGTTAATTCCTGTAGACAAATCACACTTTTACACAAAACTACAAACACACACACACACACACATACACACACTGTATTACCAATCAGTGTTCAGTCTCATGCCCTATATCTGGCTATACTGTGCATCCTTATGGGAGCTTGATATCATACTGGTCTACACTGTCAACACAGTTTATGTCAGATGGTTCAAGTAATTTTTAAACAATTTGGCACCACTAGATCTCAGACTGCCTCGAAATGAAGTTAAAAGTCATTTAGCCTTTTAATCCTGGATTAAATCCTGGAGGCCGTGCACTCATCCCCCACCCCCAACCACACACACAGTAGTGGAAGACTCAGTCCTAATGTTCATTATCAGATCAACATGGCAGCTCCTCTCTGAGGGACCTCTATCTCCTCTGTACACACACACACACACACACACACTATGTATACACTATGTACACACAAACACACACACATACTCACACACTCCCATCCCCTGGGCACAAGACCAAGAGCTGAAGACTGTCATTGCATAGCCCAGCATTTATAAAGACTGCAAGGCTGTCTCATCATCTTCCCATAAGTGGCGCAGACTAATGGGCACAGGCTGTTGTTGACACGCCAAGAGGAGACGCCTCTGATCCCCTTGCGCCCTGGCCGGGATCGGGGTGGTGGGCAGGGGAGGAGAGTAAAGATGGCAGAATTGTACAGCAGACAAGAGTTGGCACAGCTCAACATGGCCGGCCTCTCGCTGCCACAAAGTGATTTATGTGTTTTCATGCTGAGCGGCTCGTCGAGAAATTAATTATTGTTTGTCCGCTTGCTAACCGCAGAGCCGAAATTGATATAGCCGTGAAAGTGTGTGCGTGTGTGTGTGAGAGTGTGTGAGTGAGTGAATGTGTGTAAACATTTAGTAGCCTTTGTCCTTCATTATCAGTTTGTCAGATCTCCTGATAAGAGGGGTGTGTGTGATATCAGATGGGAATGTGATAGAGGGCACTGTGTATGTCCTGTGCTGTGACCCCCAGGTATCCAGCGAAGCCCACCCAGATGTGCTCAGTGACACCCAAACCTTCACCATAGGAGTTGTGCCTCAGACACCTGGCATGCCCCAGCTCTCACCTGGAGCTGACCTACAGGTCACGGTAAGGGACAATCATTGTAAAATGCAATTTTCAGGCACTGGTTTTATATTGCTGTATGATCCTATATACGGTTACATTTACAGTCATTTCACGAATATAAGATGGACCACGTATTAACTGCAGAACAGTGTTTTATGCAAACTGGCCAGACTGGCTCTTTACCTCTTTTATGGTGCATTCTTTAACAAGCCGACCACACACACACACCCAAGTATTTATTAAAAATGAATACATCATAATGCATCTGAAGCAAATCAGGATGTAATGAGAAAGTAGCGAGTGGAAAAGAAATGCATTCCCATATACCATGAACTGAAGAAAGAAATGCATTGCTCCATATATCATCCCCACGGGTTAGTGTATTACCTACGGTTAATGATCAGGAGATTATGTTACTGTCAGGCGTATCTAGGTTACACACAATGAGTTTGTGTGTTTTGAAATCAAAGAGCACGAAGCATCAAAAGAGATGTTGAAAGGGGATGAAGAAAAAGCAAACTAAAAGTTAAACACTAGAGGAAAAACAATGAGCTGAATGAGCTGAACCATGTGATCTCAATGACGCTTGCCTCTTGCACCTGCATGTTTTCATCTCTCTCTATGCTTGTGTGTGTGTGTGTGTGTGTGTGTGTATGTATACACACATGTGCAGGCTCTGGAGGATCGTGTGACGGTGATAACCCCAGCCGCGCTGTCTTTTGTGGACTCGGAGACGCCCAGCAACAAGCTTATCTACAATATCACCAAGTCCCTCGCCCCAAGCCATGGTAACACAACACCACTCCCCCCTTTAAATACAACCCCCCCCCCCCATGGGACCACCAGCCAGCCTGATGAATAAAAACTGTACACTGAAGGCTTGAGTTTCCTATCTGTAGCCAGCAGCAGTGCTAACGCTAGCATGTACTCTATTGGAAAAGTGAGGTACTTGTGCTAACCGCTAATTATCCTTCTTCAGGTGTGGTGGAGCATAGGGATAGGCCCTACAGCCCCGTGCGGTTCTTCACGCAAGCTGACGTCGACACCGGGAAGATCATTTACCGGCCACCAGCGGCGCCCTCGCACCTCCAGGAGCTCTACCAGTACTCCTTCACGGGTGAGACTTAATCCTGCCTTAAACCAGACCTCTCTCTGGTTTATTCTGCTGTATGTAGCAATAAAAAGGCAGTGTGGTTGAATGTGCGTTTCAGTATCATAGTCTCTACATTTAATACATTTCAGGATGATATGAACTAAAAACAGAAATCAAGATTGATTGATTGATTGATTTTTATGGGGGGACGTGTTTTAATCCCCCTGCTCTAATCTGAGATTACAATGAAGACGAAGCGTAGGTGTTGGAAAGAAATCCACTCGCGGCGTTAGTCTGGGTTTGGCTCTGGTGCTGGAGCCCTTGACACGTCTTCGTGTAACGTTCTCTCCTCCCCTCCTCCCCATCTTCTCTCTAGGTCTTCCCGAGTCAGTGAGCATCCATTTCACAGGTATATTACCTCTGCAGCTCTGGGGGGCCTTTCCAATGGCCCCCCGCCTCTTGCTCGCCACACTGATTGTTTTTCACCATGCTGTCCCACAATGCACTGCTCTTTTTCAACCCATATTTAAACTCTATATTCACTCCTCCTCTTTCTAGCTGACTGGCTCTCTCTCTCTCTCACACACACACACACACACACACACACACACTCACTCACTCTCCTGCGTTTGTGTCTCTCTATTCTCACCTTTTCCCCTAACTTTTTCCCACACAAACATCCCCTCTCTTTCTTTCTTTCTTACATTCTTTCTTTCTGTCTCTTTCTCTCTCTCTCTCGTTCTCTCGTTCTCTTTCTCTCTCTCTCACTCAAACAAACACACACACACACGCACACGCACACACACAATAACTAATCCCGCTCCCCTCATCTCTCCTCGGCTCCATCATGCCATCCTGCGCCTGTTATTTATGGCCCCATCCGAGGGCCGATATGATTCCCTCCACC
>PYXC01000767.1:152500-255000 GCA_015244755.2 Tenualosa ilisha
GTGTGTGTGTTTGTGTGTGCGGGTTAGAGTTATCAAATCTTAATTTGAGGTAGAGCCCCAGCAGGCTCGTAATTGATGTACTCAGCATTAGGAGAGCTGTGTGAGGGAAGCTGATGTGCTTTTGTGTGCAGCGCTGTGCTGTGCTATATATCTTCCTCTTCTTTCTTTCTTTCTTTCTTTCCTTTCTTTTTTCCCTCTTTTTTGTTTTCTTGCTGTGTTCTTACCATCGCATTCAATTCTAATCATTCCCTCTGCACTCTCTTCTGTTTAACTAGCGATTTCTCTTCCACATAATCTTTCCACCTTTTCATCTGTTTCACTCTCTCCATCTCGATAACTGTGCCTCTATTCTCTCTCTGTTTATCCCTCTCTCTCTTTATCTATCTCACTCTCTAACTCCATCTCTTTCATCTCCACAGTTACATCACGTCCTTTGAGACAGGGAATCAGCCCGTCACTGACATCTTCCATTTCATCGTGTACGATGGCGAAAACAATCGCCTTGACAACCAGATGTGCACCATCACCATCACGTCGATGCAGCGGCAGCCGCCCGTGGTCACCGTGCACAGTGGCATCAAGGTGACACACACCCACACCACAACACAAACACAAAGAAACAAAATTCAAAACACAACAGAAACAAGCTTTTCTTCCCAAATTCTCCTTTCCTCTTCCCATCCACTGACCCCAGAGATGTTTTTTTCTTTCTTCTCTACTTTCCCATAGGTTGAGGAGGGGGGAAGGGTCCAGCTGTCGGCCAATCACATCATAGCCTCTGACCCAGACACACCTAAGAAGGATCTCCTGGTGTGGCTCGTCAGTCCTCCAAAGTATGGCTTCATTGAGAACACAAAGAGAGGTGAGGCAGCCTCTTCTCATCCACGTATCACGCATTGAGTAGTAATTAGCTCCGTCTTCACTCTGTCCTCTATCTTTCATCTCCCATGGCAGGATATTGAATTGAGGTGGTTACATGACCTTTGTCTGTATGTGTGTGTGTGTGTGTGTGTGTGTGTGTGTGTGCGTGTGCGTGTGCGTGTATGTGCGTGTGTGTGAGTGTGATTTGTGTGTGTGTTTTTGTGCGTGTTTGTACGTTTGTGTGTGGGGGGGTGGAGTTGTGGAGTCAGAGATAAGATAAAAATCAGTATATCTGCAGGTGTCTCCTCAGACTCTCTGATCATTGTAACTACACTGACCTCATTGCTCTAGTAAACTCTCACCAGCCGCCTGTCATTAGGAAATCAATGACCCCGCGACCCTCTCTAAGAAAGCTATGAGCTAGCCGCCAGGAATAGCTCTCAAAATAACCATGAAAGAAAGAACACTGTCAGGAGCTTAAAAAGATGACTTTGCAAATCACTGACTATCGGAAGATGAAAGATAAAGCTTTGTCTGACAGCGTGACACATTGTTCTGATCTCTCTGTTCTTCCCCTCGCATCAGTGGGGACGTCCGGGGGAGCCCAAGTCATCAGTCCCGAGGTGCCTTTCTCCATGGAGGATCTGAACGCCGACCACATTTTCTACGTTCAGAACGTGCGACAGGTCAACGTACACCAGGACATCTTCAGCTTCTACATCAGCGACGGTTCCAGCCAGACTGAGGCCTTCGTCGTCAACATCGATATTCAGGTTCGGGGGCGGCCCAATGACCTCAGTCTGTTACTTTTCATACTTTTCACTCATTTTTTTTTTTTTCTCAGCCCAGCAACATGGTTAAAAACTAAAATGCAAAAAAGGTCTCATTGGATTTTCCAAACCAGACAACCTCACTGTCTCGCGGCTTGGGCCTGTTTATTTTCGCTTGCTTATGCAGCGTGGCTAAGCTCAAAATCTAAAACGGAAATAAATAAATAAATACATACATACATAAATGTCTCTGTGAATTTTCTGAGCCAGCCAACCACAGTGTCTCTTATGACAGCTTAGTGAAAAATAAATTAGGCTGCAGCTGAATTCTGAATTTAATTACTTGTCTGTTATTGACTTATTGGTCGAGTGCCCCCACCGTCACCCAGCCAATTGAGTGGTGAGTGCGCTGCGTCCATGCTGAATGCGTCCTGTTGAAGGCCTGTCTTTGATATTGTCTCTTTAGCAAAGTAAGGAAGACAAGGTTCCCATCGTGTCGGTGAACAACATCCAGGTGGAGGAGAACTCAGGCGTGGTGATCACCAACTCCTCTCTGCATGTGCTGGACCTGGACACACCTGAGAACGAGATCATCCTCACTATCACCAAGAAGCCAACTTATGGTAAGGGTTCCTTCTCTGCTCACACACACATGCACGCACACACATACACACACACACACACACACACACATACACACACACACACATACACACACATACACACACGCAAAGGTGCTTCAATTTAGGTTTCTTGCTCTAAGACTGAGTGTTACTGAAGAAAGCTGAGGCTTGACACCTTTTCTCCCTGACACCAAGGCCCTCTTCCTTCATGATACCACCCTCTCTTTCTGACCCTTTCTTTTTATTTCTCTCTCTCTCTCATATGCGAACACACACACACATGCACACACTTACAATATTTTCTGTCTACCCTCTTTCTTTTTGATTTTCTGTGTCTCCCTGGTGCTTGCCTCTGCTCACTACTTCTCTTCCACTCTTCCTCTTGTCATAGACACACCTCTCCTTTTTTTCCTCTTTCGTACTCCATCTCCTCACATCATTCTCTCTTTTCTTCCTCTACTCTCGTCTCTAGTCTGTCCATCTCCTCCTTCTCTCCCTCCCATCTAGCGCTCCATTGCGTGGCAGCTGACAGGCCATCACTCAGTGCTATTCAGCTCTGTGTGCAGCAGTAGCAGCAGTAACAGCAGCAGTAGCGGTAGGGCCAGGCACTCAGGCCTTGAGTCTGCCTCACGTCGCCCTCTGACTGATGGCTCTGTCATCGCATTCGCTCATCATTTACCAGACATCTGCCCCCTATAAGCCTCATTGTGGAGTCTGAGTCTGTGTGTGTATGAATGTATGTGTGTGTGTGTGTGTGTGTCTGTAAGAGAGAGATTTTGTCTGAGTGTATATGTGTGTGTGAGTGGTTGTAGAGGTGAAGAAGTGTGTGTGTGTGTGTGGTTGTAGAGAAGAGGAAATGTGTGTGTGTGTGTGTGTGTGTGTGCGCGTGTGTGGGTGAGGTGCACGCAAGGCCAAAAGCGGCTGCATCACTCTGCTGCTTTATGATGGGGTGACAGGCGAGCTTTTTACGGGCGGAGGGCTTCATGGGCGCTTCATCATTAGCTGGCAGCCGAGGGATGGAGAGACTGAGGGGGTGTGTGACAAAGGGGCAATGGGCCACGGCCGACTGGGAGGAGGATCGGGGACAGCAGAGCGAGTGCGAGTGCGGCCCGGTCCATTTGACGGCCAGGAAATGACACTGTCGGCCGGGTGTGGATCGCACCGCTCGGAGGTGGCTTTATTGAAAATTGTGTTTTGGGCAGATATGTGGAGGTGTCTGAATTTACAGGCTGTGGGTTTTCCTTTCTGTGTGTGCCAGTAAAAGAGCATGAGTGTGTGTGTGTGTGTGTGTGTGTGTGTGTGTGTGTTTGTGTGTGCATGACTGGTGAAGATTGTTCCCCGTAAATGATGCCTCTTGGTCTTTGAGTAAAGAACTTCATTTTCAGTTTGCTCTTTCCCAGGTTTTGTGTTATGTGTGTAATAAACAAGTCATTTTATGTTGTAGTGTTTATATGCACATGTATATGTGTGTGTGTGTGTGTGTATGACTGGTGGAGATTGTTCCCTGTAAATGATGGCTCTTGTTTTTTTGTGTTCTTTCCCATGTTTTGCAGTTATGTTTGTAATAAACAATAAACAAGTCATTGTATGTTGTAATGTTAATATACATATGTGTGTGTGTGTGTGTGTGTGTTTTTCCTTTTTGAATTTTTGACTCTCACTCTCTCTCTACTCTCCCTTTGTCCCCCAGGTAAGCTGCGACGCCGGCAGTTTTACTCACAGCCCCTGGAGAATGGCCGTGTGCTGAGCCAAGGTTCCACCTTCACCTATCAGGACGTGCTGGACGAGCTGCTGGTCTACACGCCTGACGGGCGGGGCCTGCGGACCGACGAGGTGCGTTTCTCCATCACCGACGGCGTGCACACTGAGTCGGGTCGCCTAGAGTTCACCATGGACGTGAAGAAGAGCGAGACGCCACGGGTCACCATCAACCGAGGCCTGCAGATCGCAGCAGGTAAGGGTCATATTACTCCCTGGAATATGCAGTACACGTTCAGTGCCCCTTTTCTGTATGTTCATAAAGGTTGATAGAACGTACGTATAGAACGTAGAATGTCTACATGTCAGTAACTTATTCAGTTCAATTTAACTATATTTGTACAGTGCCATTTACAATAGGATTGTCTCATGGTGCTGTACAGCAAGGAGCACCCAAAAGCAACAGGGGCAAAACTCCCTTGTGTTAGTTCAGAAAGAAACCTTGGGCAGATCCATGAGTCAAGGGGCTAACCCAACTGCCAGTGGTCATGCAGGAAAAGTGCTTACAAAATCTAAGCAGAAAGTGACCAAAAAATGACATCGACATGGCATAAAAGATGTCTGTTGGGTTTGATATTGTGACTGGCATTTGGTGGTGACATGCAGAGCTATGTAGAGAGATGAGAAGCATAGTTTAAAATGGCTCACAACGGCATTGGTTACTTGCGTAGGCTATGCCCAAACTCCTGTGCGTGACCTTGAAAACAGCCTCGAAATAGATTAAGAAATGGAAGTGCCTCTATGCCCACCTGTGCTACCTAATGTACATTTCCAGATCTACAGTATGCAGAAGGCTTCTGGGAAATCAGACTGACAGATCTCCTCTGTGCCCTTGATGTAGTTTTCTACTCCCTCTAGTACTACTTTTCTATGCACTGTGTGTGTGTCTGTGACTGTCTCGCTCTCTCTCTATGCACTGTCTGTGTGTCTGTGACTGTGTGTCTCTCTCTCTCCATGCACTGTTTATGTGTCTGTGACTGTCTGTCTCTATGCACTGTCTATGTGTCTGTGACTGTCTCTCTCTTTATGCACTGTCTGTGTGTCTGTGACTGTCTGTCTCTCTCTCTCTATGCACTGTTTATGTGTGTGTGACTGTCTGTCTCTATGCACTATCTTGGTGTCTGTGACTGTCTCTCTCTCTATGCACTGTCTGTGACTGTCTCTCTCTCTATCTATGCACTGTCTGTGTGTCTGTGACTGTCTCTCTCTCTATCTATGCACTGTCTGTGTGTCTGTGATTGTCTGTCTCTCTTTCTCAGCTTTACTCAATGACTCAGTCATCACCCAGACTGATCATGCTCTCACTATCTCACAGATGAGTTAGTTTCATATTTAATAGCACTATAAAATAAAAGCTGTAAACTATCAAAAGCCTTGTGGTTATACTCAAATAAGACACACAGATTTTTTATCTGAAAGTCAAATAGGACGATAAACTGCCATCTCTCTCTCTCTCTCTCCAGGTGCCTCATCAAAGATCACTGAGCAGCACTTGAAGGGCACAGACATGGACTCGGACAACCTGAAGCTCCTCTTTACCCTCACCAAAGACCCCACCATGGGCAAACTCCAGCTGAGCAAGGGCAGGAGCAAGACCCTGTTGTCAGCCCGTGGAGCCATCAAAAGCTTCACCCAGGAGGACATCAACAAAGGTAGAGCACTGGAAGGACACACACACACACACACACACACACACACACACACACACAGACACAACCTGGGCATCAGTTTGAGATGAAACTTACCTCGGTTCCCCGCTGTTTTGTATTCTTTTTCATGGGAAACGCTGATGGCATAAATCCTGAAAATGACATAAAGTTAACCTTCAAATTTGGTTTGGAAATCTAAACCTGAAAATAAATAATAAATAAATGAATAAATGCATAAAGAAATGCTTCTTTAAAGGAGATGCCTTTTTGACACATCTCTCTCTCTCTCTCTCTTTCTCTCTCTCTTCCTCTGACACTCTCCTCCTGTCTTGAAGGTTTTGTGGAGTACATTCACGAGAAGGGTGAGGACGGCGGCAGCTTCTTTTTCAAGTTTAACCTGCAGGACCCCGAGGGAAACAAGCTGATAGACCAGTCTTTCTTCATCAGTGTGCTGGGTGGGTACCAGGGGACCATCCACCACCACCGCAACCCCACCCGTTAGACAAGAGCTTCACTCACTCACTCACTCACACACGCACACACGCATGTAGGCACACACGCACTCTCTCTCACTCACTCACTCTCTCACCCACTCACTCACTCACTCACTCACTCACGCGTGCACGCACGCACTCACTCACTCACTCACTAACTCAATCACTCTCACTCAGTCACTTTCACTCACTCACTCACTCATGCACTCATGCACTCACTCACTCACACTGGGATAGAATGAGACAGAGCCACAGGGCTGTTGTGGAGAGAGAGAGGGAGAGAGAGAGGGAGGGAGAGAGGGAGGGAGGGATGGGATGCTATAGATTTACTGTCTCCATCAAAATGAGGAGCCATGATTGTGTCTTACAGAAACCCATTTGTTTGGAGGCTTCTGGGAAGCCACATGTTCATTTGATGAGGGATTTCAGCTTGAGCTGTTCTTTCTGTTTTTTGGGGAATGTTTGTTTTTGTCTTATTAAGAGAACCTTTTAAGTCAGTTTTGTTTTATTGCAAGTAAATGGGGATATATTTAATCGATTTTCTTGAAGTCATGTTGAATATATTTTGAGCTGTGGTTTCCGGCAAGACATTTCTATTATACTTGGTGAATTAAGTTGTTATAAAACAAAGTTTCACCTAACTTTTTTTTCTTCTCTTTTTCACTCTTTCAATTTCTCTTTACTCTCCATGTCTCCATCCATCTCTCCCCCTTTCTTTCCCTCTGGTGGGTTCTCTCTACTTCACAGAGGACCGTCTTCCGCCCTCGGTGACGGTCAACAAGGGTCTGGTCCTGGACGAGAACTCGGTGAAAAAGCTTACTACCCAGCAGCTCTCCGCCTCCGACCAGGACAGTGAGCCGGGTGAACTCATCTACCGGCTGACCAAACAGCCCCAGTTGGGATACCTGGAGCACGTCACCTCACCAGGTCTCTCTCTCTCTCTCACTCTCTCTCTCTCTCTCACTCTCTCTCTCTCTATTGGCATATAGACATATGAAGACAATTGCACATGCACTTAAAGGCACACTAGGGAACATTTTTAGGTTAATTAATCAGCTTCATAGTCAATTTGATTATTAAATGGTACATTACGGGGTGATTGAAGGCTCTCTCGGCCGCCTCTAGCATAGGTTCCACGGTTACTACACTTGCAGGATCTGAAACTTCGGGTCGAGGAAAGAAAACTGAAAGTAAATCGCATTTATTACCGGCTTGTCAGTCAACGTAGCACACAGAGATGATCATCACTGGTATCATCACTTGCCTGGTATTTCATTAAAACAGTCTTGCCTGGTATGCCTTTAAAACAACACTGGAAAATCATTGTAAGTGAGCGGCCAAGTGGTATATAAAACATGCACAAGGAGTTTGGCTTTTTTGGTAGTTCTGACCTTACTGACTGGCCTCGCTCTCTCTCCCTCTTTATCCTCCTCTTCCTCTGCCTCTGCCTCTGGTACTGCATGTGTCCAGACTCACTCTAAACTGGCCCATTTTCCTCTAGGAGTGAAAGAAAACAGCTGGTCAGGAGTGTGCTTTAGTGCATGCTACACCTGGGGCCCCAACAGGTGCCAGGCTGCTGATTAGCAGTGTAGCCGATTAACAACATAATAAGAATTGCCTCATTGCAAGGGTTGAGATTAGCTATTCTGATGTGGTTGGTTACACCCAGTCGCTTTCAAATTTGTAGCTCAATGTTTGAACCCCTCTAATTCCCCATTCATGTTTTTATGTATCTCTGTCACCTTGAGAATTGCACAGGTAATTTGAATTCCTTGCCCTTAATAGCACTCTGGTACTGATTCTGTGTTTTTTCCAGGATCACCCATCCAATTAGTCTCTCACCTTAACATCACCCCTGCACATCTTTCTCTCTCTACCTCTGCATGTGAAGCAGGTGCCCCGGATGAGTGCCAGATATGGCCCAGATGAGGTTTTGACCTTGCCATTTGTAGACATGGCCGCAAGCAAAGATAGATAGCAGAGCTTTTTAGGTGTAAATGAGGGGCTTCGTCTACTCAGATTAGGCTTGAGAAACTGGGCTGGTACAAGCCCCTCCCCCCACCAACCCCACTGTCTTTCTCTCCCTCCCTCTTTCTCTCTCTCATTCCCCATGCAGTAGAGGTAGGCACGGCTCAGAGATAAGAGCCGGCGAGAGTAGTTAGTTAGTTAGTCGTGTGCGAGCTTCGAGCTGAGCACATCTCTTTGAGCCTGCCATGTTCCTCAGACAGCAAGCTGCCAGTCACGCCGCCCCAAATCCGTGGGGGCCCGACCGAGAGCGACACGGCGTGAGACGTGATCTCCTCCCACGAGCCTTTTTTTTTTTTTTTAACGTGCGTGTGTGAACACTCTCTGCCCTCTTCCCATCTGCCAAGCTTCAACACACCACCCACTTCTTAAATGACTTCTGAGTTTCTTATGTCATGAAAGAGCACCTGTCTTGTCACTGTTATTGTTTGACATGTTCTTTATTTCCCTTTCCATTTTAATTTCCTCTCCCGTCTGTTCTTGTTTTTCTTCTCTTTCATCTCTGGCACCTCACGCCCCACCTCCTCTCCTCTCCTCTCGTCCCCCTCTATCTACCCTCTCCTCCTCCTCCTCCTCCTCCTCCTCCCTTATACCTGAACACCTCTCTGTCATCTATTCCCCCTCTCCATCTTCTCAACTCTTTTTCTCACACCTTCTTTCCTTCATCTTCTTCCTCATTCACTCCCTGTTCCCTCCTGCACTCTTCTCTCTTCTTCCCTCTGCAACTCCCTCTACCCCCCCCCCTTCCCCACTCGTTCCTTCTCTCCCACCCTCTCATCTTTTACTTCTTCTCACCTCCCCTCTTCTCTTTCTTTTCTGTTTTCCTGCTGGGTTCCCACCTCTTCTAATATATACTCCTCTCTTCTCCTCTTTTCTCCTTTCCTCTATTCTCCTCCTTTTCCTCTCCTCTCATCTCCATCTCCCTCTTGTCTCCTCTTCTTCCTTCTTCTCCTCCTCCTCCTCATCTTTCCTCCTACCTCCTCTTGTCCTGTATAGGTACACACATCAGCACGTTTACCCAGGCCGACCTCACGTCCCGCAGCGTGCAATACGTTCACACCAGCGAGGAGGAGAAACACTCCGATGACTTCACCTTCACCGTCTCAGATGGTGCTAATGAGGTTAGGAGGACAGCTGGTGTGTGTGTGTGTGTGTCCATATGGTATATATCTGTTTTTATTTCCCAGGGTGTGTTTCTGAGGCTTTGTGTGTGCCAGAATGCATGCATGTGGGGAGCATCCGTCTTTGTGTGCATGCATGTGCGTGTGTGTCTGTGTGTGTCTGTATGTTGTGTGTGTCCATGTTTTTTGCGTGCCTGTGCGAATGTGTATGTTGTTTGCTCGCATGTGCTTGTGTGTGTGTCTGTGTGTGCTTGTGTGTGTGTGTGTGTGTGTGTGCGTGCGTGCGCGAAGCGGGACTGTCCAAAGCATGGGAAGCAGAAGAAGAATGGGAGGATCAAACGTGGGGCAGGCCCCGGGGCCCCACAGCACCGCACCGCACCGCTCCGCTCCGCTCCGCTCCGCACCGCTCTGCCTCTTCCACTCCCCCTCCAGTAGCCCTTGAGTAATGAGGACCGCGGCGGCCTGAGCAAACACTCGGTGCCCGCCACCGGCCTCGCCTCAAAAAGATTAATCAGCCGCGCTATGGACGCCAATCCCACAATGCACAGGGCCCATAGAGCCGAGCTGGTCATGTGTGAACCGCACCATTCACACAAAGGGCCTATTAACATATGGGCTAGCCATGGGAGGTAGCAGGCTGCAAATTGCTTTGGGTGGGAAGTGCTAAGTGGATGCTTCGCACTCGGCCTGAGGTTAGATTGGGCCAGTTCATCTTTTTTTTCTTTTATTGTGTCACTGGCCAGTTTTTGTTTGCTCATCACAATACTGTGCATTGAGATATAAGGAGTGATCAGTTCATTAGGTTTTATCTCAGTACCTAACGATGTGGCTTTGTGTGTGTGTAGATCTCACAGACTTTCTACATCACCATTCGGCCAGTGGACGACTCGCTGCCCATAGTGCAGGTACCAGGCATGCGTGTGCAGGAGGGGGTGAGGAAGACCATCACTGAGTTTGAGCTGAAGGCCACTGATGCTGACACAGAGGTACAACACACACACACACATGCACACACACACACACACACACACACACACACACACGCATTCATACACAGATGCGCACAAAGACAGACGCACACACAGATCACAGCTCCACCCACAGAGCTCCAGAGATATGCCTCCTGGTTCTCTACCATCAGATCAGAACTGAAGAAGCCTTTTGGATGAAAGGTAAAACCTCTTCAAGCTCCAGAAAAGAAGTGCAATTGCATACAACTTAGCACATTGACTACCATGACCTGGATGAATGAGAATCTTCACAGACACACACACACACACACACACAAACACACACTCACACACACAGTTGGATGCATGCACAGACACACATAAATATTCATAATTACAGACATCATACAGCCCCCTAGCTTTGAACCCCCATCTATGTTGTTATTTCTCTCTTTACACCTTAAAGTTCCTTTATTCTCTCTATCCCTCCACTGCCCCTCCATGTTAACCTTTAACCTCTCGTTCTTTTTTTTCAATCTTCCTCTTCTCTTCCTCTTCATCCTCAGGAGGACTCCATCACCTTCACCGTGGTCCAGCCACCCCGCCATGGCACCATCGAGCGCACCAATAACGGCCAGCACTACCGTCAGACCAGCACCTTCACCATGGACGACATCTACCAGAACCGAATCAGCTACAACCACGACGGCAGCAACTCACTTAAGGACCGCTTCACCTTCACCGTGGCCGACGGCACCAACATGTTCTTTATGGTGGAGGAGGGCGGCAAGGAGGTGTGTGTTTATTTCTGTGTGTGTGTGTGTGTGTGTGTGTGTGTGTGCATGTGTGCGTGTGTGTGTGTGTGTACACACACACGTGTTGTGTGTACACACTCACACACCATTTTCTTATTTTCAGTGTATGTGGGGGGGGGGGGGGTATTTTTAGTGTTTTATAGTGTATAGTGCGTGGATAAATGCGTGTGTGTGTGTCTGTGTGTGTGTATGTGTGTGTGTGAGAGAGAGAGACACACACAGTTGACATATCAGTGTATTTGGGGGTCAGGGTCAGCAGAAGTGCTGCTACTTGTATCAGGTTGGCGCCCTGCCGTGAATGTGTCACGTTCAGCCTTGGTTTACAATGCAGTTGCTCTGCCCGGCCAGACTAAGACATCATAGCCAGGAAGACATAGAGGCATAGGCTGAGTGTGCAGCCTCATATTTTATTCCAGGTCTATTTAGCCCCACTATAAAAATGTAGATGTTTTCCTTGAGTTGTTACCACTGGCTCAAGGTTGCAGCCTACCAAAGTTGAGTTTTTTGTTCTTTTGTAAGACACATCTTTTGTGTGTTTGTGTGTGTGTGTGTGTGTGTGTGTGTGTGTGTGTGCGCGTGTGCACGCAATCTGTTTTTAGCCAACTAACTCAATGTGCTTCTGAAAAATGTTCGTCACGGACTGTCAACTTATTTGTCTGTCGGTATTAATATAGAACACAGATCACAAGGGACTTTCACTCTCGTGTTTCACTGACACACACACACACACACACACACACACACACACACACAGACACACACACACACACACAGACACACTCCTACACACCCACACTCTTATAGACCCTTTTTCTATAACCTTTCTCTCACTGACATACATGGACTCTCTCCATTTGTCTCTGCTCTTTTCCTCTTCCTCTCCCATTTCATTCTTTCCTTCCTTCTCTTTTCTCCTCTTCTCCTTCTCTCTCACACACTCTCTACCTTCCTCATTTTCCATCTCTCCTCTCCTTCTCTCCACTGGCCTCTAAATCCTCCCATGAGGTGGTGTAACCCTCTCTCCTTCCCTCTCTTCTTCTCTGTCTCTCCTTCCCTCCCTCCGTCCCGGCAGCTGCATTTCCTATTTCGCCCGTGTCAGCATGTTGTCACCACACCTGACGGAGAGGCTGTTTTCTTAGCGGGCAGCTGCGGCAGAAAGTGCTTCACCTTGTCAAAAAATGTTACGCGTAATGACAGCACTTATCACCACAGCAATGGCCGCCCGCTCTCAAATCCCTCCTCCTCCCTACCACTGCTGTGTGTGTGTGTGTGTGTGTGTGTGTGTGTGTGTGTGTGTGTGTGTGTGTGTGTGTGTGTGTGTGTGTGTGTGTGAGCAAGAGACAGTGTGAGTGCAGCCTCAATGGGGACAGGTCAGATCAGCTTTTAATGCAAGTCTCATAAGTCAACATTTTTGCCCAATGCCTCTGAAGTGATGGGATTTAACAGCGTGCGTGTGTATGTATCTGTGTCAGTTTGCATGTATGTGTGTGTGTTTCTGTGTGTGTGTGTGTGTGTGTGTGTGTTTGTGTTTGTGTTTGTGTGTGTGAGTGAGTAAGTAATAGCTTGCCTTCTATGATCTCTTGTAGATTGTGACGGCGGCCCCTCAGAAGTTTAAGATTGACATCCTCCCAGTGGATGATGGGACTCCACGCATTGTCACCAACCTTGGCCTTCAGTGGCTGGAGTACATGGACAATAAGGTAGTTCTGTCTATCACTGACATGTGGACTAATTGATGTGATTAATGTGTGTTGCTATTGTCCAATTCCTTTATTGTTCTACAGCAACAATAAATCCATAGTGGATTGTTTTTATACTGGATATTTTACCCTTGAGTAACAGTATTTTTAACTCTTTAGCTGCAAAATATTTTTATATCTTTAGGTTAATGATCA
The DNA here is from genome assembly GCA_015244755.2 of Tenualosa ilisha. Classification (NCBI taxonomy): domain Eukaryota; kingdom Metazoa; phylum Chordata; class Actinopteri; order Clupeiformes; family Clupeidae; genus Tenualosa; species Tenualosa ilisha. The sequence goes on from PYXC01000767.1 coordinate 165,462, forward strand.
AACTTTGAGAAACTCTGCAGCTGCTTGCACTGCATTGCTAGGATCCTCTTAGTGCCATGGTACAATACCCCCCTCTACTGGACACAAGTCATACTGTTTTACTCAGCAAGGGCTTAATATGTATGTTTTTTTTTTGTTTTTTTGGGGGGGTTGCGCCCTCTAAGGCCACAAACCTCATTTCAAAGAAGGAGCTCCTGACTGTGGACCCAGACACCGACGATGGACAGCTGGTATATGAGATCACCACCTTGCCCAAGCATGGTTACGTGGAGAGCAAACTCAAGCCTGGCACGCCAGTCACCACATTCACTCAAGGTACTCTTCAAAGAGACAGGCTATCTGCTGATCTGGAATCAGCTAAACTCCCAGACAGTATAATCCCATAGCTGATTTATACCTCAGCTATTTCCCTTTTAGTGTTCCTGATTTTGTGGAAAATGTTACAAGCACCTCTATTTTGCAGAGCTGTGTCACATATCCTGGTAAGGGTATTGCTATTCTAACTGGATTCAGTTTATTCAAAGGATTTCATGGGAGATATGAATGTGTTCTTCTCCTCAGCGGACATCAATCTAGGCCTGATCCGTTATGTGCTTAAGGAGGGCAGTGGCCAGGAAACCAGTGACAACTTCAAGTTCCTGGTGAAGGACAGCAAGCCCAACATTGTCAGCGACAACATGTTCCACATTCAGTGGTCTCTCATCAGCTTTGAACACAAGAGGTGAGAGCTTCAGTAATTCCTGTCAGCCTAATGTCAGCCTCTTTGCTAATCAGGGAAATGAGCACAATTTAGTACTCATCTTGTTCTGAATTTTTAGTCAGGCTAGAGTGGATTTTAATGAGATATTCATTCATATCCAAAATGTTGTACAATTGCAGACTCTTGATATTGCTTCATTAAAAGCTTACTTAAAGAGAAAGGCTCTTGAACAAAGTGCTCTCCTTGAAACACTTCTGGTTGCCCTAGTTTCTGCCTTGATGTCTGCTAGCCATTGCACATACACAATATACTGTGTTTAATAGATTAAAGTGGTCTAAGTAGAAGTGAACTAAAAGTCAGTGTTATAAAAGCATGGTACTTCAAAAGTGTTTCTGATACATGCGATATGCGATTCTGATACAAAACAGACACACTGCAAGTCTTTTGTTTATCAGTAACGTCAACTACAATCGACCTGGGATTGATTCCTCCACCCCATGTTATGAGTCCACATTGCTTTGGATAAAGGCAATGTTAAATACTAGTCAAGTTAAACTTTGACTTTGTTCCTGCAGCTATAATGTGAGTGAGAAGGCTGGCACTGTGGCTGTGACCGTGAAGAGGACAGGCAATCTGAACCAGTATGCCATTGTCCTGTGCCGCACAGAGCAGGGCACTGCCACTTCCACCTCCAGCGTGGGCTCTCGCCCTGGACAGCAGGACTATGTTGAGTATGCCGGACAGGTAAGACTTACTACTCACTGGCAAGGATTTCTCAGATGGTTGTTTACAGTGTTGAACAAAATCCTAGGAAACACAAGCAATTTTTCTTTTCATTACAAGCCTATAGAAACATGCTTAATTTTGCTCATTTTAATCTAGAAGGTTGATCATATGTATTGTAGTCATGCAAAAGGATATCTCTTTCATTTCACAGGTACAGTTTGATGAAAGGGAGGACACCAAAGTTTGCACCATCGTGATCAACGACGATCAGGTGTTTGAAAACATCGAGAGCTTCAACGTAGAGCTAAGCATGCCTGTGTACGCCCTGCTGGGTCCCGTGACCCGTGCCAAGGTCAACATCAACGACACGGAAGACGAGCCAACGCTGCAGTTTGACAAGAAGACTTACCATGTCAACGAGAGCACTGGCTTTGTCTTTGTTCCCATTGAGAGGAAAGGTCTGGTCGCCTGTTTTAGTGCTAGTGAATTGCCATTGTGTTTGTGTACACATTTATTCTCAGTCTGAGACTGCATAGCCAAAGTGAAAACATTTCCATTTAGTTTCCTGAGTGGAAATTAGGAAAAAATTACAATACCACACTATTTATCATCTGCTAAAAGTTTCAGCTAAATAAGCACATTTTATGCATTCAATCCATAATATTTTTATGCAGCAATTACATTTCTCATTATAATTATGCGTAGACAAACCTTACTAGCTTTTAATAAAGGTTTTATAAAATGGCAGTATTTTCAATCTTGAAGCAAAATGAACTCATGCATAATTGCTGTCTATTCCTCCCCACTATGTCTGCCAGTGTCAGCTCTGATGCGTCTGATTTCTTTCCACCATTCCATTTCCAGGTGACAAGAGCAGCACTGTCTCAGCCCTCTGCTACACCGTGCCCAAGTCGGCCAAGGGCAGCAGCCTGCACGCTCTGGAGTCGGGCTCCGACTACAAGACCCGCGGCATGACCAACGACAACCGAGTCATTTTCGGACCAGGCGTCAGCATGTCCACGTGCGATGTGAAGCTGATCGACGACAGCGAGTACGAGCTTTCGGAGGAGTTCGAGCTAGTCTTGTCGGACACCTCGGACAACGCCCGCATGGGCAGCGTCACGGTGGCCAAGGTCGTGATTGACGGACCCAACGATGCGTCAACTGTATCCCTGGGCAACGCAACATTTACCTTCAGTGAGGATGCAGGTAAGTTGGAGTTGCCAGCTCTACTGTATAGTGGATCATTTCTATCTTAATGAAAGAAGATGAACATAAACTGTAATACCAATTCTCTTTCGTGCCAGTTTTTAGTGCTCCAGTGCTTCCAGTCATTTTCCATATGGCTTGAATGGCTCTTTTTAAAGCTTTTCTTGTATGATTGCCCACATCCACAGGAACCATTGAGATCCCTGTGGTCAGGCACGGCAGTGACCTCTCCTCCGTAGCATCTGTGTGGTGCGCCACCAGACCTGCCGACCACGACTCGGCCACACCTGGAGTGGACTACATCCCCAGCTCCAAGAAAGTGGAGTTCAAGCCTGGCGTCACAGAGGAGGTATGGTGGTCTTGGTCATGGTCTTATTTGTAGGTGCTTTAAGTCTAAACCAACTCAGACTTATTTGACAGTGATCTCTATGGCTCTTCACAGACCTGCAGCCTCACAATCATGGATGATGTCCAGAACCCAACCATCGAGGGGGCAGAGTCCTTTGTGGTGTTCCTGAGCTCTCCGCAGGGTGCTGTTCTTGTCGAGCCACACGAGGCATCGGTCCTCATCACCGACACCTTCCTGGACAGTACGTACCTCTTGCAGATCCCCCGGGAACACTAGAACACAAGCCTTATTTTGACGCAACTTAATGTTCACTTTCTTTTTAATCCCACACCAGTTCCCAGCATGCACTTTGAGAAGGTGAAGTTCACAGTGAAAGAGAAAGATGGCATCCTGCACATCCCCATTGTCCGTACCGGGGACCTGTCCTACAAGTCGTCTGTCCGCTGCTTCACACGCACCATGTCTGCCATGGTGATGGACGACTTTGAAGAGAGGAGGAACGTAGACGACTCACGCGTCACTTTCCTCAAGGGGGAAAGGGTAACGTCATGCTTCTCCAACTAGGGCACAATCCCACAGCAGACAGGACAAAATGTGCCTCAGGGAAATTAGGGAAGGGGCGATTGAAGTGTTCTGATAGACTTTTTTTTTTTAATAACATCCTTGAAAACCTGACATGTTCTCAGTCCAAACATTGGATACTTAATATTTTTCAACACCCTTCCCACATCAATCTCTTCAATCAGAACTTTTCCAAAATAACTTTTTTAATCTCCCTACCCTGAAAAGAACTGTTCAGTGAAAACTAATCAAACTAATCAGAATGCAGCCACTATGCTTTCAGCATTTCAGTATTGGAACTTTGTGCAATGGGCTTGTCAGTATGAATGGAAATGGATGTTTGTGTTTTTGAGGTGGTAACTGGAGCTCTCTCCATCGACAGGTGAAGAACTGCACAGTGCACATCAACGACGACTCCGTGTTCGAGCCAGAGGAGGAGTTTCAGGTGCACCTGGGGTCTCCTCAGGGTGATCACTGGGGGGGAGCCATGATTGGTGTGAATGACATTGTCACTGTCACCATCACCAATGATGAGGATGGTAAGCTACTAGGTGTTCTGTCACGTGTTTCATGTGCCATTTTGTAGAAAGAATTTTTTTTTGTCAGAATTTAGGTTCACTTGCAGATTTAGATGGACATGAACAGTCAGACTGACATATTCAACTATTCAGTACATGGATAATTGTGGAGAATTCTGTATGTGTTTTTTATTGAAAATACTTTGTAATAGACAGCAACAGATAGGCCTATTTGACACATAATATTTGTCACTGATGCTGATGCCATGTAATATTTGGCTCTAGATAGCGACGTCTTCCTAATGTTGTGTCTGTGGCTCCCCCAGCTCCCACCATTGAATTTGAACAAGCCTCCTACCAAGTGCGGGAGCCTCCTGGCCCAGACGGAATCGAGGTGCTGAACATCAAGGTCATCCGCAAGGGAGACCTGGACCGCACTTCCAAGATCCGCTGTAGCACAAGAGACGGCTCGGCCCAGTCCGGAGTGGACTATAACCCCAAGAGCCGTGTGCTCAAGTTCAGTCCGGGTCAGTGTCTATTCAAATACTGTCAAATCAAATAGTCAGTGTCTATTGGTCTTAACTTCCATTGTGTTTGAGATGTTTTGACCTGTATTTTAAGCACTCATGCTTAGCCATCATTTGAATGTGCGCAGGAATGGACCACATCCTATTCAAGGTGGAGATCCTGTCCAATGAGGACAGGGAGTGGCACGAGTCCTTCTCATTGGTCCTTGGCCCAGATGACCCTGTGGAGGCTGTGCTTGGAGAGATCACCATGGCAACAGTGACTATTTTGGACCAGGAAGCAGCAGGAAGCCTCATCCTGCCTTCGCCACCAATTGTAAGAGATGATCATTGCACTCCCTCCACATTTTCTATCCTTCCAGTAATCCTCTAAAGAATCTTACACCTATGGTATATACTACATAGATATCATTATATGATGTATACACTGTATGTATGGACCAGTTATTTAGCTCACAGTAGGTGAAAGAAAGTGAAAGAAAATATTCTCTTTTTAAAAACACAGTGATTAAGTTAAGACAAGACAACATCTTTGTAGTTGCTGTGTGATGATTCACTGGTACTCTCCTCTCACCCAGCTGTGTTGTCTCCTCTCTAGGTGGTCTCCCTGTCAGACTATGACAACGTGCAGGAGGTGACCAAAGAGGGCAGCAAGAAAACCCCATCTCCCGGTTACCCGCTAGTGTGCGTGACCCCATGCGACCCCCACTACCCCAAGTACTCTGTCACGAAGGAGCGCTGCGAGGAGGCGGGCATCAACCAGACCTCCATCCACTTCAGCTGGGAGGTGGCAGCGCCCACAGATGCCAGCGGTGCCCGCTCCCCATTTGAGACTGTGACCGACACCACGCCCTACACCAGCGTCAACCACATGGTTTGTTTGAATCTAAACAGGCATTTACTACTCTGCTAAGTTGAAGTGATAAAGGTTTTTTTTAAATACCCTTTACTTTTAAAGAAGAGAAATCAGTCTTAGTACTTTGTACACGTTTCACTTTTCCCTAGATAAGCAGTGATAAACATTATCAGTGTGTGTGTGTGTGTTTACTTTGCATGTTTGTGTGTGCACAGGTCCTGGACAGCATCTACTTCAGCCGACGCTTCCACGTACGTTGCGTGGCTCAGGCACGGGACAAGGCAGGCCACCCAGGCACACCTCTCCGGAGCAACATCGCCACAATCGGCACCGAGGGCTCCATCTGCCACACGCCCGTAACCACAGGGACCGCTCGTGGCTTCCAGGCCCAGTCCTTCATTGCCACGCTCAAATACCTGGACGTGAAACACAAGGAGCACCCCAACAGGTGAGAAAAAGGAAAGGTTTATAAAGGAAAGATAATCGCACAATTGCGGAACTGTCACAAGATACATCATGTATTGTCAACAAAGATGTATTGTTGGTTAACCATTAAGACAGCAAAAAATTATGATTTATTATTTTTATTTATTTTTCAATAAAAGAGTGGGTTAGCAGGTTCAGAACGATGTTGTGAATGGGTTTGGTTTTGCAGTTGCATCAACAAATATCAAGTGTTTGTCATTGCTACCACCAGCAGTCACTGATATACATTTTTTTGTGTGTGTTGTGTGTGTGTGGCAGGATCCACATCTCTGTGCAGATCCCCCACCAGGACGGTATGCTGCCCCTGGTGTCCACCATGCCCCTGCATAACCTGCACTTCCTTCTCTCTGAATCCATATACCGCCACCAGCACATCTGTTCCAACTTGGTCACCATCAGAGACCTGAAGGGCATCTCAGGTCAGTCATCTTAGCTCAGCTCAGCTTAACTAATCACTTCACACAGCATGTGACACTCAAAGAACAGAACAGGTCCTTTTTTAATTATCGGAGCGGAAAAGTTTTGAAATTCCTCCCAGAGTTTAATCCATAAAAAGGCTATAAATATCAAATGAGTTCATAAAATCTCATAAGGTCTTGAAATATGTATGTGCCCCATAGATATGAACACCCAAGCAAAAATGTTTTAAATGAATTTCATACAAGAACCTCTACTTTCATTGTTTTAGTTTTAGACAGTAATGATGGCTATAGTTCTTTGCAAATTTCTAATAATAACCACCTGTTATTTTTTTTCTTTTTGTCTTTTAAAGGAAGAGCATGTAGTGTGTGATATGTCTATGAATTATTGACTAAATTATTGTATCTGTATCAGTGATTCATGGCTGGTTGTCTGTGTTCTCCAGAGACTGGCTTCCTGGATGATGTATCATATGACACTATTTCCCTGGGCCCTGGCTATGACCGGCCCTACCAGTTCAACCCTACCGTGAGAGAGCCAAAGACCATCCAGCTGTACAAGCATCTGAACCTGAAGAGCTGCATCTGGACCTTTGATGCCTACTACGACATGACCGAGCTCATTGACGTCTGCGGGGGGTCTGTCACAGCAGATTTCCAGGTTGACAAGAGTCTAGATCATTTTCAAAATCTACGTCATCTTGAAAACTCAAGCAGCCAGTAATTTAGTGATGATATCTGAGATGCTTTGAGTTTATGTATGCAAGCCAAGGCCATACTACACTTAATTTGCATTCAGTTTTACTACCTTTCAGTCAGATGGCTAATAACTTTTATGTTCAGACCCCGAGTCATTGATTTGCATCTGGTCTCGCCCACATTGTATTCAAATGATCTGGCCGCAGCTGTCAGCTGCATGTGTTTTTTCTACAGCCTGTGTGGTTTTGTGTTAAAGTCGTTTCCAACTGGCTAAAATATGGTATTATTTTTCATGAAATATGTCATTAATTTCCAAGTTCAGTAATGAATTAATTAATCATCTAGGTTACCATAATTTATTGTTCATATTGTCACAGCCGTTGGCTTTAACAACTTTATGTGAGTCTATGCTCTCTAAAAAACCAAAATTAATCAAACTAAGAGACTTGTGCATTTTGAATTATTCCTAATTTGATCAATCATAATTTAATAATTCATAAATCCTAATTCATAATTCATATCCCCTTAGTAAAATAATACTTTTTAAAATTATATTTTTTCCCGAAACTCACTGTGTCCCTATGTGCCGTTTCAGGTGCGAGACTCTGCCCAGTCCTTCCTGACGGTGCAGGTCCCTCTGTATGTGTCCTATATCTATGTGACGGCACCCCGTGGCTGGGCCTCTCTGGAGCATCACACCGAGATGGAGTTCTCCTTCTTCTATGACACTGTGCTCTGGAGGACAGGTAATGTTCAGCTTGTTAACCAGTTGTACTTCCACTATAGATACTGTAGATTGTTTCCTATACTGTATCTATTAATATTGTAGTACCCTTATAAACCAGTTGTTGAATCATTTATGATACTGTTTTCAAGGAATTATAAATGCAGTAGGCATGTTGATTGTGCACTGTTGTCTCATGTATATGCCATAATTTGTATCACTCTCTGGTTCTTCTCCCTGCTCTGTAATTTCCTTGCCTTTTTTCTGGCAATCAAACATCCCTATGTCCCCCACAGGTATTCAGACTGACAGTGTATTGTCAGCAAGACTGCAGATCATCAGGATTTTCATCAGGGAAGATGGACGACTGGTGATTGAGTTTAAAACGCATGCCAAATTTAGAGGTGGGTAATTCTATACAGCATCTGTTGTCTGGCCTTAATCAAATGGAGCCTTCCCACACAAAATCATTTTTACCTGTTGTTTTTGAACAATGAGTTTGTGTTGTATGGTGCATGTGAAAATGTAATACTATCTTCGCTGTCTGCAATAGCCAATGAATGGAAATAAACGGAGAAATCAGAAAAGCGGCTAGCACTGAATTAATGCTCTATCTATGCTCTCCTGTATTTGATTAATGTCCGCCCTACAGAATCCTAACTGTGCCAGAACACCGAATAACCGTGAAATGAAGAAAACAGACAGAACAGCAACGGCCTTGTTTTTAGTTTTATACCTAAATAATAGAAGCTAAGGGACACACGGCTGCAGTTACTTTTTGGAGAAGTACATTATTAGTTCTATTTCCAGTGCATTTTGAAAACAATGGCATACGCAAAAACAACAGGCTTCGTAAGTTTTCACCTGTGGTTGTAACAGTGACATTGCGATAACGAAGCAGTTATGGTTATGTTGACTAGTATGAAACCCCTACAAGCTTACCGTTGCAAAGTGTCTTTTTACAATCTCCAAGCAGTAGATGTGCATATCATTTCTTCTTCAGCTTCCTTTAAATTGAATATTCCAAAAAGTTTTGTTTTTCTTTCCTTGTAATTATTTGCTAATGTAAATATATTCACTCAACCTGCCATCTTAGCGCAAAAACAAGGCGCTCTCCTTGAGCGCTATTTCAACAGGTCACAGAGGACCCTGTTATGGTGCTTGTACAGTTTTTGGCCCAACTACAGTTACATACCAGCTTAGGAGACCTAAGAGAACGTTTTAAAATACCCCATAGATTCATGGCAGGGCACCTGTAAGCAAATATACCCAAAAGTGCTTTGACTATTCCTGGTTTGTGCTAATGTGCTAACTCCTTGCCATTTGCACCATCCAGGCCAGTTTATTCCAGAGCACCACACGCTCCCAGGGCACAAGTCTCACCTCATGGCCCCAGACCACTTGGGTGGCATTGACTTTGACCTTCAGCTGCTATGGAGCGCCCAGACCTTTGACTCCCCTTACCAGCTCTGGAGGGCCACTAGCTCTTACAGCAGGTAGGCCTCCCAGCCCTTCAGCAAAGAAAAATGACCTTGTAGATCTGCTTGCGATCAGAGCTAAATGCTGTTACTTCTGTGTGTTTCTAGGAAGGACTACTCTGGGGAGTACACAGTCTTCCTCATCCCCTGTACCGTGCAGCCCACTCAGCCTTGGATTGACCCTGGAGACAAACCTCTGTCTTGCACAGCCCATGCCCCTGAGAAGTATGTCAGTGATTTGTCCTCAAATGCTAAACAAGCTCAACTTTCACAGTGCATTAAGTCATAGAATACAACATAATCCAACTATGTTTACTTTGTCCAGACCTGCAGGATATGTCAGATTGCTGATGATGTTATTTCATATGTAGATCAGCATTTAATGAGGCTTTTTTCTGTTTCTAGATTCCTGGTGCCCATTGCCTTCCAGCAAACCAACCGTCCTGTGCCCGTGGTCTACTCTCTCAATACTGAATTCCAGCTTTGTAACAATGAAAAAGTGTTCATGATGGATCCCTCCACAGCCGACATGTCAATGGCTGAGATGGACTACAAAGGAGCCTTTTCAATGGGTAAAGACACTGCTAACTGTTTCACGGATAATTGATGGATGGATAAAAGTCCAAGGACAAGGATATTCCAGTTTTGCCTCCTGTTTTGTTCGGAACTGGACATGATACTAATGTCTGAGGTTAATTCATGTTAACTGGTTAAATGGCCACTTCCATTACAATGCCCTAATGCCGAGTCCTACTGTCCTCATTTAACCGTGTCTCGTCCAGTAAGCTATCACAATACACACAAGTGACAGAATGAAAATGAGAACGATGTGCAACGAAATTTTAGCTCAAAATGTCGTGTCTTGTTGCACAGCACTGCAGCCAGGTTGGACATCTTAGTCGAAAACAAAGTAGCTTTGTTTCAAGCAGCCGCTTGTCATTTAGGACAAGGTGTGTTTATCAGTGTACTGATAGGAATATTTTTTCCTGTGCCTCAATCCCCTCCTTCACTCAGATGTCTGACCCATTATGTCTGTATGTGTGCAGGTCAGACCCTCTATGGCAGAGTGCTGTGGAACCCTGAGCAGAACCTCAATGCTGCTTACAAGCTCCAGCTGGAGAAGGTGTATCTATGCACAGGGAGAGACGGATACGTTCCTTTCTTCGACCCCACAGGAACCCTTTACAACGAAGGCCCCCAGTACGGGTGCATTCAGCCCAACAAGCATCTCAAGCACAGATTCCTGCTGCTGGTAGGTCATCTGGAACCTGTCAGCCATGTTGTCAGTTTTGTCTCAAGAGAAAAAAATGCTGTTAGTTGTTCAACCAGTTTTTCTGCTTTTGGGTGTCACCACTGATATATATATAGCTATTCTTTTGAAGGCAGTGGTTGTCACAAGGAATAGACAATGGAAGCTGTAAATGATAGAGAAAACATTTAACTTTACAGAAGTCTCTTTGGTGAAATGATCCCTTCAACATAATCTGTCCTACAGGATCGTAAACAGCCAGATGTCTGTGATCGTTACTTCCATGACGTTCCATTTGAGGCCCACTTTGCATCCGACAGTCCAGATTTCCAGACTGTGAGTGCAATGCCGGGTGTCGATGGCTTCACCATGAAGGTTGATGCACTTTATAAGGTCAGCAAAATATCTATTTTTAACCAAATAATGAACAAAACAATGAACCTTCTAGGCTGTTAACCATCCATAGGAATACATACTTTTTTGTGATAGTTATGGTTGCTGACAGCTTGAGTCTGTTCCATAGGTGGAGGCAGGGCACCAATGGTATCTGCAGGTCATCTATGTAATTGGACCTGAGTCCACCACAGGCCCGCGAATGCAGCGCTCCCTTACCTACGAGCTGAAGCGTAGTCGCCGTGACCTGGTGGACCGGTCGGGCCACCTGACACTGGATGAGTCACTAATTTATGACAACGAGGGTGACCAGGTGAAAAACGGCACCAATATGAAGTCACTCCGGCTAGACGTGCAGCCCTCGGCCACCTTCAACCCGCAGGTGGGCAGCTCCATTGGGGGCGGTGTCGCTGCTGTCACTCTGCTGGTCCTTGTACTGCTGGCCACCTGCTTCGTGGTGCGGAGGTGCCGTCGCGCTGTCAGGAAGAAGCTCCCTAAGAAGGACCCAGCTGAGGAGTACCCTCTCAACACCAAGGTGGAGGTGTGCATCGAACGTTTGGAGAAGAACCTCAACAGCAAGCACTGCACTGTCAGGAACGTCAACATCCTGCACAAGAGTCCTGAATCCTGCAAGGTAAACGGTGTCAAGGTTAAGCAGGTGAACCTGGAGGTCAAGCTTCACAACAACTTGAACGACGGAACTGAGGTCTGATCTCTGATCTCAACCAAGAGTATTTTATGGGAAAAAGATTCCCTTCCCCGCCCCTTATTTCTATCACTTTGTAATTATGAAATGAGATTAATGTATTTTTATATGACCATTTCAAAAGGGAAGTGTGTGTGTCAGCTATGCATCATAAATCATTTCACAACTGAGCTACCTCAGTGACAGAAAAAAGAATACATAAAAATGCCATAAGAACGACTTTTAGACAATTTCCTCTTCAAACAAATGTTTTTTTTTTTTGTTTTGTTTTTTTCATTTCTACCGAGATCTACACGAAGCATTGCCTTTCTTTCAGGTACAGCAACATCAACACAGCAACATATTCAGGGGTAGCTCAGGCACTTTTACTCCATATTGCTTTGATGAATGGTTCAGTTGTCTGGCAGAGTTACTACTTTGAAAGTCACAGTGCAACCACTATTTTTTTAAAAAAAGGTAATAAGTATTAAAGACACACAGAAAGTGCCAGCACTTTTAACAAAGCAAGCTGTGTAAATATTGTTTTAAAAGTGCAATTATCTGATGACATGGTCATCCCTCATTCGCTGCAGGTGTGAGTGCAGAGTTGAATACGTAGCCTCATCGATGTTCTTAGCTTTTAATGAAACCACTGGTGTGCCATGAATTACTGTAAAGTGCGATTTGTTTTGTTTTTTTTAGGCTGAAATCAAGCAATTGTCCAAAGCGGTTTGTTCTCAACTTAAAGTAACTCATCAGAACACTGTAACCTGCCATCCTTTGACAGAACAAAAAATAAAGTGTTTTGATGACTTGTGCACTTTGAAAAAAAATAATAAAAAATAAAACTACTGTAGATTGTATTGATTGTCCACTAGCTCACTCCAAATGCTGTTTTGATTCTTTAACCACTGAGATCAGATGGTTAAAAATACTTAACTACTATTTTATACCTGGTGTATCTTACTGTTATATTACCTTCTGCCAAATAATCCCATGTTTTGAGCATTGTTAAATGTACATACACATTTTCAACACAGTCATGTTTTTTTTCTCTCTCATCAAGTTATTGTGTTATGACAAATTGTATTACCCACGTACAATGTATAATTAACATATATACCACTGTAGTTTTGAGTAATCTTTCAAGATACGTTCATCCGATGGATATGATATGAATTTGGTGCTGATATGAGTTCTTCTGGCTAATGGATGCAAACCATAGCCAACAATATCTTCACGGCTGAAATGAGTGGAGAAAGTGATTAACTTTGACTCACTTATGTCATCAGTTTGTTTCTTCTCTTCTGTTTTACTCTCTCTTGGTTATCCCTCTGACTCTTTATCTGTTCTTATGTGAGTCTATCTGTTTAATCTTTGGTCATCTATGAAAATGGTGTGCCTGTCACTTTTGCATTGGGAGATTTTAGGAGATAACATTATATTTTTGGTGCTATCATTTGTGGAAAATAACAATGCTCTAATAAGATGCCTGTATTCTGTGCCTTTTTAGTAATAAAATGTGAAATACATTTACCAAATGCTTTTTCTTAATTGTTTATTGTGGGCATTTAGTGTGGCAAGAATTTTACCTACAGCATGTGACAAGTTGCATTTTGGCTTGGACTGGCCCATTAGATCACACACATAATGCAGTCTTCACATAAATATTGATCAGGAGTGTTAGGTGGATACTATAAATCCTGTGTACCACAAAAGGCTGTTTTTTTTGTTATTTTTAAAGAAGATACTCAGAGTATGTTCAATAACCATAGGTACAGTTGCCCATACAATAAAAATACAATACCAAATCAAAGTTGGACATAGTATTTATGGACACAGAGTAAACCAAAAACTATGAACAATTGTAGAACATGAATGAAACATATCCATGAAAATAAACAATTACAATTGAGTATTAAAACAGCAGCCCAAGAGCCTCTCACAATAACCTAAAGATAATCCAAGTGAATCCTTGTGGGCCTAGGCTACAAACTTTGGTTCATTTAAAGTGCTATGTAGTATAGTGGCAGTATGACAAAAGCTAAAACTTAAAAAAATTAATTGACATGGATTATTTACCTGAGTATAGGCTACATGGCTTTGTACACTATGACACTGATCTAAGAATTCTTAGGCCTACAACTTTTTTCCCACTCACTTTCTGGTCAAACATTTTTGCTGGCATCTGCAGGAGGTTAGCTTTCTCACACTTCTGAAATTGCGATATGTATCAATTTGTCATGACAGGATTTCAGTCACGTAACTCTTATCAATTTGAGCCCTGTTGCGGGCGTGCGCAGCTCCGAGAGTGCGCGATTTTGCATCGTGCACGCGTTGTTTAATCGCCCTCTTTGACCAAATGTTAAAATTCGCTTATCGGCGAACGTAAAAAAAACACTTTGTCCACCATTAATTGTGTTATGGGAGTCATTTTATTAAAGCGTCAACAGGGACATTGTACCCTGCTGGTCAAATATAGGCTACTTGTGCTGCGCTCATACAAGACAAACTAACGTAGGCGAGTCTTACAGCTTGCCGTTATTGCAGCGTTATCATAACTTTGCAAACAGAAACCACTTCTGTTTAGGTCAGTTTTATCAAGGTTTAAGAAGTCTTTTATAAGAAGGCATTATTGCAGGTTCTCTCTCATCCTCTCCACCCCGCTCTCTGAGCGCACGCCAAGGCCGGCACCATCTCCACCACCGGGAGCTTCCTAATGCCTAATGAGGTAGACAGAGATTGAGAGATTGGCCGGGTGACTGGGGATGTTATTTATTACTACAGAGCATCTAAATTCGCATGCATTCTTGCCATTCTCTTTCCATGTTAACCTTCTGTTAAGCCCATTTGATGAGAAGGCGGACCTTTGTTATCCAGCCTTTGTAGCCTTTGTTATCCAGGTGGTTGACATCATATCCTTTAACTTGACTGATTTAGTTTGGGAAGGGTGTGGTAGTCACAGTGAAGTGTAGCACCCGGATACTTAGTTTCACTGTTAAGAATAGCTACCTGTTACAGGTAAGTGGCTAAAACGCGCGATAATTCTTATTTTCTGGGAAAATATAGAGTTGTTGAATTATGTAGACTAACTTTGGAATGGGCTGAATTTTGGAATAGACTACTTAGCAATGACGAGATGATGTTTGTAAAGGAAATCCTGTCGTTACAAATCGAGGAAAACCGGTTTTAAAAGGTAACTTTCAGCAAACGTAGGTCAAATTGAATGAATGACGAAAAGAGTTAGATGTAGAGGAGTTAGGTGTAAAGACAGTTTCATAAATAGTTAGGTTTAGAATAGCATATGTATTGGCTAGAAGAATAAAATACAGGATAACTGCTTGGTCAGTCGTGTGGCGCAGCCTTTAACTGAACCGAATGAAATTCAGTACTTGTAACAGTGTTAACAACAAACACTGTTAGAATAAAGTCATGGGAAAAGCACAGTAACTCATGACGTTGAGAAGATTTGGTGTGCAAGATAAGTAATAATTTTATTATTTTTTTTATTACATGGAAGCTAATAGCTCCACCCTTCTTTCTTTGCTTAGGAGGTGTTTGCCTTTCACAATGGCATCTTTATGGGTATGCTATGCTATGTGATATTTATTAACTTACATACTTACTTACATATTAAAAAACGAATCAAACAACTGATTCATGTATATTGCTGTTTTATCACGATATTCAGTATAAATGTTCTTGTGCAGGATGACCTGGAGAGCCTTGTAGATGCGCCATCCTCTTTCACTGTAAAGGTAGAGAATGATGCAAACAGTATACTGCATTGATACATGATATGATGTGACGTGATATGATATGATGACTTTCTGTTTTGGCAATGGTATGGCAGGGTGGAGAGAGAGGTAGCATCAAGCCAAAAGCAGACTTTAGTGCCGCTGATGATGTTGTAGCCCTGCGCAAAGCCATGGAGGGTTTAGGTATGCATGTTTTTTTTTTGTTTGTTTGTTTTTCAAACTACCGAACAGAAAGCTCGTATAGAACAAGAATTGACATATTTCAAAAACTGGTGACATGAATAAGGCTGCTGAATCCCTCCTTTCTCTTCCTATACTGCACAGTATAACAGTATACCAATTTTACCTAGGGTAATCACTTTTTTGTTTCGGCCAGGTACAACTGACAAAATCTTGATTGACATACTTACCCATCGAAGCAGCAGTCAGCGTGAGGCAATTTGTAAAGCATATCTCACGGCTACAAAACGGGTAAGTAAGTGAATGTGAGTGTGTGTGTGTGTGTGTATGTGTGTGTGCGGGCGTGCATGTGCATGTGCTAGTGGGCTTATGTTATCGGTTTCACTTTAAATCAGCTGTAGTCAGTTGTCCATGTTTGCATTGCAGACTCTGGTGGATGACCTGGAAGGTGACACTTCTGGTGACTTTGAGCGGCTGCTTGTGGCACTTGCCACCCCACCAGCTGTGTACGATGCCCGGGAGGTGATGCGAGCTATGAAAGTAAGAGCTCCGTTTGCATTTTTATTACCACACATCAAATCAAATCAAATACTAGCCTATGTATGCTTAGCCTATGCAGCACAGTTTGGTCACTTTCATGTCATCTACAACTTCCATGACGTGGGATTAAGAGACATACATCATAATGTCTCTGCAAGCATTGGATATGCCCACAATCAATCAGACCAATGATTGCAGAGAAAAGAGAGTGGGATGCATCATAATTTGAAGCAAAACATGTGTTACGCCCACCTCTATTGTGTTGGGGTAAAAGCCAGTTTATGACTGGTTCCCTATTTAGGCAAATGGGAAGAAGTGGAGATAGGCCTACTGGCCAGACTGAGCTGCATAGCAGATCAGTATGTGTGAGAACCAGCCTACTTGAATACAGGAATCCTTTTGTCGTCGTTGTCTTTCAGGGCGCTGGCACAGACGACAGCATAATCATAGAAATATTTGCCTCCAGAACAAATCAACAAATCAAGGAGCTCTCTGCAGCTTACTTAAAAGGTATATCTTCATAACAGTGATTAAAAACATAGGAAAGAAGGAAATGTTTTCATATGCGGTAATTGTGGATATATATTTTTGAAGTAACATTCATTGCCATTGTTAATAATGCAAATTATACAACAGAGACAGAGAGAAAATCGACATTTGATCTCAAGAAGGAGGTCTCTGGACAGTTTGGCAGGGCCATCCTCCTCTTAGCTGAGGTGAATAAAATAAAACAGCCTGGCACATGATACACTTGGATTTAAAGAGATTTTGTAGGCTATCAGAGGCTGTCAGAGTGACTAGTTGCTCTGCTTGTATGTGTTGTAAGGGTGGTCGGGATGAAAGCACCACTGTGGATAGCAATAAGGCCAAAGAGGATGCCAAGGTAAGGAGTATGCTATGTAATGTCATCTAATATACAATCCCAAAAGAGACAAGGCATGAATGATTGTTGCATTCAGTTTGATGAAATGTTATTTCATTATTTGATTTGAAATGAAACACTGAACGCATTCCACACCACAGGCTCTGTATGATGCTGGAGAGAAGAAATGGGGGACAGATGAAGACAAATTTATAGACATACTTTGCAAAAGAAGTGTACCTCAACTACGGCAAAGTACACTTAACTGGCTCGTTTTATATTTGAGCTGTTTGAGTTATCTGTGTGTGTGTGTGTATGTGTGTGTTGTGCATGTATGTGTGTGTGTGTGTGTGTGTGTTTGTAATGCAGGACTGTCGACACTCTGTGTTATGCTGAGGGATTGGTTGGCCGAACTCTAACATTTTTTTAGCTATTTTGAATGTAGCCTGGGGACCAGACTGTCATCACAGCTTATTTTCTTTTCATGAGATACCAGTCTGGCACAATGTTTCACTCAGCCTGGTCAGAATGGCTGACCAATCAGCGATCAGAGAGAGTTCGTTTTGAAACCAACATTGACAGTGGTAAACAGTTACAGCATAACAAGGCCAGAATATCAAAGAATTGCTGTAGATTGCTAGAAGAAGATTTACAAATGTTAGTGGCAAATTAGAATCTAACTTTGTGACTTTGAGGAGGTTAGACCAACAAGTTTGAAGGCACACCAGGCAAGTCTGCAGTTTTTTAAACAATGCAATTTTTTAAACTACGGAGCTACCCCTACAGCTCTTTTTTGTAACTTACACCAACATCCAAAATTCTCACCAATACATGTGCATTTGTTTGCAAACCAAAGGAACCAGCTATGATAATCTTTCGAAGAGTTATGACTGTCAGTGTAATAAACACTATTTGATAGTGAAAAACTCCTATTGAATTACTTTTGATTTAGCTCTGCACGTAAAAGAACGTAGGTGGAACCGAAGCTGGTAAATCAACTAAAAATTCTTGCCTTATATCACTTTAATGTAAATGTAAAATTCAACGCCTATTACCCCGCTGTCCTTGAAGATGTCCTTCAATCATTAGTGGCCAGACTGTGTTCACAAAGTTAATGAGACTGGCCCCCAGGCTATTTTGGATATTCCTTTTACTTAAATGTTACTAGTTTTACATACTTAATGACTCTATGTATCAGCCCAAGTTTGTTATAATCAGAAGTGTCATCCTCCTGTTTTGCAGCATTGGTAGTGTATAAGGAAATCAGTGGGAAGACCCTTCAGGAAAGCATAGAAGGGGAGATGTCTGGTGCTTTGGAAGAACTGCTGGTTGCCATTGGTATCTTTAATATCCCACAGGTTATCATAAACATTATCATTCATGTCTACCAGTCCTTTAATTTCGGAATCTTTTAATCTTTTTTTTTTTTTCAGTGAAATGTGTGAAGAGTGTCCCCGCATACTTCGCTGAAAGATTACATAAAAGTATGAAGGTACTGTATATGGGCATCAGTTTGATATTAATTTCAATTAAATTTATTGATATTTATAGTGGAATATCACCACAGCCATGGTCTCAAAACACTTCATAAATAAATAAATCTGAGTGTTTCTTGTTAATTCTGGGGTTATTGCAGGGTGCCGGCACGGATGAAGCAACACTGAACAGGATCATGGTCAGCCGCTCTGAAATTGACATGCTTGACATCAGAGCACAGTACAAACAGCTATATGAGGAGTCCCTGCACTCTGCCATTGAGGTAAGTTGTATAGATGTGTGATTTTGACTGGTCACTAACCAAATATCTGCTAATCTTATTTCATCTAACAGTAGACCATGAATCAATGCCAAATCACAGTGTTTTTACTGTAGTACCAGTGATTCATCCATCTACTGTATAAACCCCCAGAGGGTGTTGAGGCACTAACAACTGGCTTAGATTGTTGTTGGGCTTCTTTTTCTCTTATTTGTTCACAGTCGGATGTCTCAGACAGCTACGGAGAATGTTTGAAGATGATTTGTGGAGGGCAAGACTGATGACAAAAGTCTGTCAAGGAGCAGTAAAGAATTCTCACTTTTTGTCTCTGATGCTTACATTAATCTATAGCCTCTAGTCTTGGCAACTCTTGAAGCTAAACTTTTACTGATGATACACAGTGTGAGCTGTATGCCTTTACTGACTGTATATGAGCAGTATTTGATTCAAGAGTGGCCAAGGTTGTGAGTTTGCATTACTTTGCTCACTGTCACTTCTTTCTACTGATCAAGTTGTTGCATAATGGCATTTCTCATCAAAAATATTATAATCTAGGCAAGGCTGTCACTCATGCTTTATTCTCTTTGTTTCCAGTCAGAGACCCATGGTAAATATAGGAAATCACTGCTGAACGTCTGTGGAGGAGATGACTTTTAGGAAAATGCATACTTTTTCATTATTGTTTTGCTTTCCACCTCAGACTGGGAAGTGACTATTGAATCTACTCCACATTAAAGCTTCAAAGTTTAATGTTAAATGTTATGACCTTGCTATTATGGACAATATTATTGGTACCAGTTATTGGTAACGTTGGTCTTGGCAAATATCGGATTGATAATTGTATAATCGGCATTGGCAGATCATAGAATCATAGAAATATGGTGAAATAGGATATAAATATGTTGAAATAGGAGATTCTTTTTATTGATTGTGTGAGATTGCATATTTTATACACCATGTTGCAATGATTTCTTTACTTCTTCATAAGTGAATGCCAACATTCCCATGTAGTGAGTTTAGAATGATGAGAAGGAGTTTTACATGCTTGTATGCAGCACTTCAGGCATTACAAGTAGAGCAACAAATGACTTGTTTGTCATTAACAAAATGCTTTTAAAGATACTGGAAATCCAATATTGTGCATCTCCAAAGAAAACAGTTTTAAACACCATACCAAGTTGTCAGCAATAGTTCTGTCTATCTTCAGCAATAGTTTTGTCTATCCAATGTATTAGATTTAAACACCTTGTGATGTATGTTATTGAATAGATTATTATACAGGCAATTACATAAATGTGTGTAATACAAGTGTGCTTTATTACAAATTTGTACTATTGTCATAATAGGCCTATTATTTTTAGCAAAGTAAAAGCCATGAAAAGGGTTTGGGAATTTTAGACCTATAAGTAGGCTGTAAGGGTCCACCTCTTAACGTTAGGCAAATTTGATATTACCTGACTTTATCAAGCCACCTGCAGCTGGCAATGCATTTTGGGTTGGAAGTGCTGTGGTAGTCAGGGACGGATTATGAGTCAGTGGGCCCCTGGGCCACTTTTTGAACAAATCACTCACACAGAATATCTGATCTGACACATATATGTAACATATATCAAACAAATAACTTTATGTCAGCCAAGAAATCACTATAATAAATAAACAACAATGAGGTTAGAATTACAGACGCAGTGCCCCTTGGGAATATACAGATTATCTGATTTCAAACGTAGGCCCTTGGGCCCCGGTGGGCCTGTGCAGTAATCTATCCTTGGTGGTATTCCCATCCCATTGGTTATTTTGGGGGTTTTCAACCCGAAGTACGTTGCTGACAAAGTCAGGTAATGTCGAACTTGACTATTGTAGGACATAACTTTTGATCTGCCCAACCTTTGACCGTTTTATAATATTGATGCATATATTGATGCATTGAAAAAGTCAAGAGCTTTGCTTTATTTATCTTAAAGCTTCAAGCGGTTGTCACAGCGATTGCAAAATCATAACCCTAAACCGCTGATCCTCTCTGATAATGATTCAAGTCGTTTCGTGCGATACACTAGGTACGTCATCACGTCAGTAGTCTGTTGACGTGGCGTCCAAACAAACGCACCGTGTACAAGAGAGAAAGGAAGAAAAGTGGTTGTGGCATATTGTCTGTGGAAGAATGGCGTAAATCGAGGAGTGATCCTCTCATGCTTTCTGGTAAGATTAGTCACTCTTATTTGAATTGTTGGCCTTACGTTGTCATTCTCGTATATACATTGTAATATCAATCAGTTTGACGCTGTGTTATTTTAACCGTTGTACTTATTCAGCCAAAAACGAGTTAGCAAGCTAGCAAAGCTAACCCGAGACACCGCTAACTAGCGCACCATAGCATAATGATGAGAAACCACCATAGATTCTGTAGAAAGCACGACGTCCGCTAACGTTAACCTAGCTTCACGGTTACTCGGATGTTACTTGTCACATTATAACATTTTGAAGGCTTTCTTTTAAGTAGTAATTAAAACATTTACAACATGTATAAATGAGGTTGTCAGATCAGATACTAGTATGAGAAGGTTGATATATCACCAACGTCAGCTTTCTGCTAACACATAATTTTAACCTAATGAGGAAGGAGTTTAGGAAATCTAACCGATACAGTCTCAAACCAAGAGCTAGGAGCTACTCGTCTTCAGATTCTATTTTAACAATTTACCATTTAGCTAACCAACGTAAAGCCCTTTATGCATTGCCGAAGCGTTTAAAACATTAATTAGGAACCGTTAGCTACGAATCGCAGCTCTGTAATGCCAATTTTTACTAACACGACCAGGAGCTTGTAACGTTGACCTACAGTAAGCAGACGTTGTAGCGTTTTACAGTAAACGTTATCACAATGCAGATCAGATGTTTTTAGATTTTATGTAACCAACAAAATACTGTCAGAGACGGCGTAGCTTTAGGACAGCAACCAGGTAAAGTCTCGAGCTATAATTAGCTAACGTTAGAAAGTAACAACAGCATTTGCACTGCTGTAGTTTCGTCTGCGGGTTAACGTTATCCCTTGCAAGTAAAGCTGGAATGATTATGTAACTAATAGTCCTTTACTCTGTCAGCAGAGTGTAATCTGTGCAAAGAGTAAGTGTGGAACGATGTCGAAAGATAATTGATAGCTTTTCCCACAGACTATCTCACTTCATGTGCTCAAACTGTCAGTTTTTCCCTTTTCTACTTTTTCTGTTGTCATGCGATTCTGCCCAGTCCAGTCAATTAAAGATGATTTTGATTTGAAGTTCTATAGCCCAGTCCTTATCCTGATAAAAAGCCGTACCCTCCATTTACTTTGGTGCTTCTCTGTGACTAAACTGTCAAAGAATTGAATTCTTTCTCAAAATCTGTCATGGTCAGTTTTACTGCTATATTTATAATATGTGTAGCATAGGCCAGTGTTGCAAATGACCAGCCCCATCTCTATGAATGATGTTTTCCTGCTTTTATAGAAACAAGGCCACCATCATCATAATCTCTTTTTTCCCACCTTGCTTTTCCAAGAGTGAAAAATGACTGGGAGAAACCAGCAAAATGGTTTCCAGTCAGCCACCTCTGTTCAGCCCACCTTTGGAGGGCATGCATACGTCTTTGGGAATGGTTCAGAGACTGAGTGCTCTGAGGAAGACGTGGAGAGCTACGAGCTGCGGTCTCGTGCGCGGGACCGGATGCGTCGGAGCACCTCAAGAGACCGACTTGATGACATAGTCTACCTAGTCAAGGACATTAAAGATGGAGACACTCTCAACAGCATCTCACTCCAGTATTTTTGCTCGGTGAGTCTGTTTATTGGTGAGGCATATGTAATGATCCAGCAATATTCACTCATAGTCCTCCGAATTGGTTTAATCATTGTATAAAGTGTAAAGCCTAAGACAGTGTTGCCCAAAGATAAACTGCTGATAAGAGGAAGGAAAGAACTGGTATCACTTATTTTACCCACAGTCAAAGTTCATGTTCTCTGGAGAAACACACTGCGCTGATACACATTATGCCATTTTTACCTTCATGGGGACAGTTACATGTTTATCTTGAATATGCTTACACTGTGTTTGCTTAAGCTGACCCAGCTCACAGTTGTGCGTTCAGAGGCTGTCATCTGGAGCACGTTTTAAAGTTCCCAAATACTTACAGGGCGACTTCTGAGGCATTTACTAATTATTCACACTAGCCCAATTCCAAAAAGTTGGGAAGTTGCGCAAACTGTGAGTTAAACATAAGTGCTATAATTGTCAAATCATACAAGGATCATATTTTTTCCAAAAAGTTGAGATGGGTTCAGGAAAAGGCTTGAAAAGTTGAGTAACACTAAAGAGAAAACAGTGTAGGACATGTCACAGCTAATGAGGTTGGCAAGAACTGAACTGGAAAGATGCGTAAAGACCATTCTTTCTCATCCACGATAGGATTTCAGCTGCCCAACTAGTAGGCATTTTCATAATGTTTTCCTTTTTATTATGCATTTGAAATGTTTCTCCCTATGTTGGTTTTAGCATTATTCAACTTTACAGCTTTTTATTGGCCCAGCTTTTTTGAGACATGTTGCAAGTATCAAATTTCAAATATAATGTGCACTTGGAATTTAGTGTTTTCAGTAGATGTGCACACAACATAACACCAAACCAACACACAGTCAAAGGTTTAGCAATTATTACGTTCCTTAGAGAAGAGTAATATGTTATAATAAATTTATAATACATTTCCTTTCAGGTGGCAGATATCAAAAGGGCCAACAATCTTCTTACAGAGCAGGACTTTTTTGCATTGAGGTCTATCAAGATCCCAGTGAAAAAGTTCAGTGTTCTGACGGAGACTCACACCACCACTTCTTACAAGTCTAGCTCTCCGGGAACGACCCGTCGCCTGACGGAGTTTGCAGCAGCTGTTGGGGAGGCAGCGGCAGACTCTGCGTCGTCATCCTCCTCCTCAGACAGCGTGGGCAGCTTCCTCCAGGAGAAGGACAAGGACATCGAGCTGCTGGTCAAATCCACTGGCTCCTCCAGGAACAGCCTGAATGAGGTGGTGTCCTCCCTTAGTCCCCAGCAACCTCTGCTGGGGGATCCTGAGCGCCGGCCGCCACTGAGGAAGGACCCTTACTATGGGGCGGACTGGGGCATGCGCTGGTGGACAGCTGTGGCAATCATGCTGGTGGTAGGGATTGTCACGCCCGTGTTCTACTTGCTGTACTACGAGGTTCTGATGAAAGCTGATGTTAGCCATCATAACACTACCCATGGTCTCCCAAAGCAGGTTGCCACAGTTATGAGTGAAGGAGAAACTAAGGGGGGTTCACTTGGGCAGCCAGGACACAAGGATCTGCCTCAGCGGGACTCACAGGCGCAACCGCCCCTTGAAATGAAAGGCAACCAAGTCCAAAAGGGAGAAGACACGTAGTGAGGGTCAGAGACAACCGCTAACAGGGACCAGAGGATGCTTTGAGGCATTTGTGCATTGGAGACATAACCACTTTTCTTAGGTGAGAAATAGCGGTTGAGCTTCATTCAGCTACAATAACTCTATGGAACTTTTCTGCACAGTGGAATCATGTTTGTCATGTCCAAGGAGTGAGCTCATGTGCAGCTGCCTAAGTCACTTCTATGGTTTGCCGTAGGGATACATATGATGGTTGTTTCTTATTTTCAGAAACCACATGTGAAAATAAGAGAGAGACTGTTGCCACTGTCTTCTCATCAGGGATGTACTTTAAATCAAACATAATTTATTGGAGAAAAATTTTATGTTCCAAAACTCAGTATTGTTGCATAGTTTAGTAATTATAACACTTTCCCCCAAACCATTGCCTGTCGTAGGATTCCTTTTTTTGTTTTTTTTTCCTTCTTCAGACTAATGAAATGCACAATCTTCTTTTCGGCAGTGTTGTCTGCATTGACAGTAAAGGATTACTGTTTTCCTTAATGTAAAAGTTTTAATGAAAATAAGTGTTTATCAGTATGTGCCTTCTTCCTGTGGACACCTCAAATACAGGTTGAAAATAAAGTCATTATTTTAATTAAGTCAAGTTTTTGCCATCAACTTAGTATTTATTCATAATCATTTCATAATTTAAATCAAATTCATTAACCAGCACCATATTCTCTTAAGGGCTGCATTCACACACATACACTCTCATAAATATACCATGATCTTATAACCAATGACTAATTAGTATGTAGCTTCACCATCCAAGTTGTCATCACTGCCAGCCCCAAAGTCATCGCCGTCTTCAAAGTAGTTGGCATTGTAGTCATTTTCCTTGAAAACAACAGCAAAGACTAGATTTACTGAGTCATGACCACTGTCACACCACACCCCTGATCAACATTGACCTTCCACCTGATAGTCTCTGTATCCACTAGATTCCATGTGAATGCAAGGTTACTCATTCATTTGAGACACTGGTGTGTAGGGGGGTGATAATAAAAGGAAAGTTCTTCCTATACCTCCTCAAGTTCTTCTTCATCATACTCCTCTCCTTCAAGTTCCTCTCCCTCTTCACCATCTTCATCTTCACCTTTCTTTTTTTCTTCCTTCTCCTCTTTTTCCTCCTCTGCATTCATATTGTCGGCCTTCTCCAGCTCCTGAAAGAAGTAGCCAGAGTATATTAACGTGTTTAGGGACATTCCTGGTTTGTTTGTTTTTTGTTTTGTTTATTTTTGGCCAAAAAGTTCCCAGATTTGATACTCTGAGATGTATTGGGCATTATTTGTAACACTCTTACTGTTCTAAGAAACACTGACCTGGAACAGGTTTTGCAGATTAATATTTCTCACTATACCTTGATGTTACTCCTTACTGTGCACTTACACTTAACCTTGAGAGCACACCATCCTTTTCCAGGTTGGTCAGTACTTTTTGTTTCTTCTTTACTGTGAGAGGAAACAAGTCCAAAGTCTGTCAACAATTTCTTTTCATCCAGTTTTATTTCAGACTGTAGAGACTGCAGAGGCCTTGTCTGTATCAAACTGATTTTTACCTGACTTCTTTTTTGGCAAACTCTTCCTTGGCATTAGTTCTTTGGGCAGACGATTCCAATCTGGAAACGAAATGGTCCCTTTAGGTCCATGGCAGAGGTCAAATTACCGTTAAACATCACTTTGAAAAGTCTTACCTGGTGTCCACTCCTCATCCTCTTTATTTTTACATTCCTTTAAATACCTATCCTTGTACCGCTCCACCTCTGTAAAGATAAAAAGAGATTTGAATGGTCATGCCCAGTAACCCAACCATCTATGCCTGATCAGTTGACAAGCCCGATTGACTTCACATGAGAGTGCACATCCTAGTTGAGATAAGAGTCTAATGCTTTTATCCATCTTTGGATCTCTGCACTTAAGAATGGTATTACATTACATTGATATCTATTACGTATTATTTCAGGGTGTGGGGTTTACGTGATAATCTTGTGTGATTGGATTAGATGCTTGATGGATGGACTCACCCGACTTGGCTGCATTAGCCTTCAGATAGCATGGCAACTGGCGCATAGTTCCCCTGATCTCCTGTTTCAGGGCAAGCATGTAGTCATCGCCGTGGCTTGGTTCCAGTGCGACAGGTTTAAATTCCATCATCTACAGAAACAGAGGGAGCATACTAAGACATCGCTAAATCAGTATAGCTCATCATCACCTGAGTGTATGAATGACTATTATGAGGCAATAAGAAAAGACATTGTAAGATACATAGCCATTCAGAATTAATTTACCTCACAAGGATGTACACAGTAAAGAGGCGAGAGATGACTGCATTAATCCTGTCATCTTTTGCCTATATACTGTGTGCATCCTTGTGATATACTTTGGGATTCTGAAAGTGATAATTGGAGGTAGGCTACTTACTGGGAAAAGTGCGTTAGGCCCCCTTCTGGCCTCTGGCATGTTGCCCCTTGTGATTCCTAGACTCTCCACCCTGAAGGTGAAAGCTGCCATTCCCCTGCCTCTGCCCCCTGCCATGGTTGGTTACTCCCAAAAGCAAGTCCAGGCTCTACTTTGTCAGTGATTAAAAACCAAAAAGTTACACGGTCCGTACTCATATTACTTTATAATTGTTTTGCATGAAGTGAACAAACTTGTATGCTTTTGTTTACCTTGCTCCAGCTGTCGGGAAATTTATCGCACTAAAACGGCTACAGTCACAAGTGATTAACTGTCTGGCTGAGGGGATGGTCTTATTGAAGTGCCAGTCGTGATGGATTGCGTTCAATTACAATTAGGCAGGATTGAAGATTGGTTGAGGGTGTGGTTTATGCCGTTAATCTGATTGATACTTAAAGACAGGAATATTTCAATAAGTCATACAAAAATACTCTCGATTCTTTCACGTGAAAAATGTAACCACAGCTTCAAATTCACCTCACAAATTCACGTAGAGCATGACGTTGAGCATAATTATGAAGTGTCACCAACTCAGAAACAATCAAGTGTGGGGTCTAATGTAATACCTTAACAAACACTACCTTTGTATACATTTAAGAGGTTTTTTGACTGCGCAAGCTGCAAGCTTCACAGGCACCACCCTCTTCATATTGATCGCCATAGCAAATTCACGTAGAGCATGATGTTGATCATAATTAAGAGGTGTCACCAACTCAGAGACAATCAGGTGTGGGGTCTAATGTAATATCTAAACAAACACTACCTTTGAATACATTTAAGACGTTTTTTGACTGCGCAAGCTGCACGATTCGCATATTTAAAAAGAGTTTGGTTTGGCAGATATTTGGTTATTTTGCGTGCCCTGTGGTCAGTGCAGTTGTGCGCTTGTGTACCGCTGTCAACCAATAATTGTGTATTTTCTTACATGCGTCATGATTTGTCCTCCAATCAACTCTTACGGTTCCGACGTAGAGGTACCACCCTTTTCATGTTGATCGCCATAAGAAATTCCCAACTCGGAGCTAAATCGGAGCTTACCATATGATTCTGTGACTAAGGTAGATAGAAAAATAAGGTGTCAATCAAGACACGCGCATGTTTTGTGATGTCTTCACTCGACTGGTATGCGCATAAGTCTGTGGGAGACGGACTGTTCTGGATCCAAGAGAGGTTTTACGAATCGGGGAACAGAGCTAATATTTGGGTTATACGCGGCTCCCACCAGGACGTGGTGATAGACGCAGGATTGGGACTGCGGAGTCTGCCGGACTACATCAAGGCTAACGGCCTCCTTGGGGACGATTCGCAACGTAAAAATCCTCTTCTGGCTATCGGGACACACGTTCATTTCGACCATTCGGGTGGTCTCCATCAGTTTCAACAGGTGGGCGTTCACAAGGCAGAGGTCGATGCACTTGCTAATGGAGACAACTTCGAAACGGTGACCTGGCTGTCTGACAGGGAGATTGTGGAGAGTCCGGCGCCCGGATGGAGAGCCAGGCAATACAGAGTGAAGGCTGTCCAGCCGACCCACATATTACAGGATGGTATGGCAACATTTGTGGTTACACAGCAAGCTAATGTTAGCATTGTAGCCTTAGCAATAAAGATATTGCAAATAGGCGGTGTCAAGGAGACTAGAGAAGCATCTGTCTTCAAGCTTGCTCTGCGAATGAACGTGGATTTTATTAGCTGGGGTGTGCAATCCAATTGAAGTTGTAGTAGCATTAGAGCAAACCTAAAAGCGATCAATGCAAATTGAATTGGGGCTGCTCCCAAGGACTGCCTTAACCATAATCAGAACCATTATCTGATGTGGTTCTGTTATCATGTTAATGGCCTGGTAAGGTTTTGTTATCATTCAGAGAGCTGTCCTGTAAGATTATACCATGCATTTGCCTAGTGGGTCTGTTGAAACTGGCATCGGAGTGCTCTTTTACTTCATAAAGGCTCCTCCCATATTCCCTGCCAAGTTTTCTGCTTAGTGGTGCTTAGTGATTTGCATTCTTTTTCTGCACTCTGTTCTCTAACATTTGTTAGTAAATGTTTATGACACAATGAAACGCAACAAGACGTGAAAAGTCTCGACTTGCAGAATTGACTTTGTTGTAATCCTACTGCTAATACTGTCCCAGGTGACCAGTCAATATTATGTGTGTAGGTTTTGATTGAACCTGGTGCAGTTTAACTGCTGTCAGGCCTGTCACATAGAGATTTTAGGATTGTGCCATATCCAAACTTGGATTGATACATTATGATCCTAATGCATCATTGAGGCTCTGAATGAGTTTGGTCTTTACTCAGAATCTATGTGTGAATGGTTGAGCTGTCTCATTTAGAACAACACTTGGACAGCTTTACCAGCTGGATTCAGTTGTGAGCACAGTCATGCTGGGCTCTCATAGAACCTTCTCATCCCTTCTCAGTTTCCTTGGCAGTCAATACACTTCCTCTGAGTCAGTACCTGCATTGCAGCTGGAATAATTTCACATCAGCGACTAAGGCACGCATGCACTCCTTTACCTCCCACTGACTTCACTCCCTTATAGCTTTGTCTCCTCACTGTTTGTCTGTCTGTCTCTATCTGTCTCTGTCTGTCCTGCCCTCACACTCCCTCAGGTGATGTCATCAACCTGGGCGACCGTCAGCTGTCCGTGTTGCACATGCCAGGCCACTCGCGCGGCAGCATTTGCCTCCACGACGCCGAGCACAAGTTGCTGTTCAGCGGCGACGTGGTGTACGATGGCGCCATGATTGACTGGCTGCCGCACAGCCATGTGGACGACTACGTGCGCAGCTGCGAGCGGCTCCTGGCGCTGGTCGAGCAGGAGCAGGTGGAGCAGGTGCTGCCTGGCCACTTCAACACCTTCGGCGCTAAGCGACTACAGCGCCTGGCTTCCAACTACGTGGCTGGAGCGGGCACCTGCCACAGGCTCTCCGCCTGTGCCATCAGGTCGGTGGCAAGCATGGCACTCCGCGCCTCCTGCTGTTAGGTGGAGGTTGTGCTGGTGGAGGAAGAGGAAAGTCGTGGTGATGGTGTGGACCGTGTTCTGTCAATCCATTGGCTGAGGTTTGTCTCTGTCAGTGTATTTTTGGTCTGTTTCCTCTTGGGACACTGTAGAGCTTTCCAAATTTATATCCACACATTACTACAACCTCCTTCTTCAGAATAATGTATATAACACAAATTTATGGAATGTGTTTATCTGGATCGCCAAATATCTTATTGAGTATTTAGGAGGAATGAATTTCTGAGCCTGAAGTTTCTCTCTGCTGCTAGTTCACTCTGTCAAGGCCAGCAGGTCTGGAGACCCACTTGTGAGTCAATGACTGACTGATTGTCTTAAGCATTGGAGGATTTGATATCATGTAAAAGACGAGAGGGAGACTATGGCCTTTATGCATTATATAAGCCAGGCTCATGATGGGACAGAAATGAACAGATGTACTGTAACTAACTAATGAGCACCAAAATCAAGTTCTTGGTCCGCAAAGCGTATTATGTGAATCATTTTTTTAAATCATTTTTGCCTTTTTGTTTGGAAGCCAATGGCAAAACAGGAGCCACCTTAAGCCTTCATTAAAGATGCATGAGCACACTCTGTCTGAGCACAGGAGCAGAAGAGAGTGATATGTGAGGGTGCGAAATATGAAATCGGGGTCGGCATCTGGTTAAGATAACACACGCCCCCAGCTCTCAGCGTAATATGTATTTACATGAGATTATTGCTGATGACGTGGGTCAACATTTTGCTGTTGGAGAATCACAAGTTTAATGAGTAATGCAGTGAGTGAACACGTGAAGTGAAGCCTAGAAGTAGATCTGAATCTGTGTGTGGGTTGTGTTTACCGTGTGATGTTGTCATGATACATATCAACTAATATGCATGGCATATTTTCTGTAGCTGTGCACTTTGTCAGACTTCCTTTAAAAAAAAAAAAAAAGAGAGATGCTGCAGGCAGACTTGATACTTGCATTTCTAATGCATCACTGCACTCGTAAGCTTATGCTAATTTTCAGAATCATTTCAAGTTTTCATATCACAAGCGGGTTATGCAAGGTAAACTATTATTCTAATTATAAATAAGCACAAGTATACATTTCAATTTATGTCCTCTGATTACTCCCTTTATGAGTGAGATATAAAAAAGTAGTAATCTTTTACACAGACCAGAGATATAAAAAAAACCTGCTGAAATGCATTTAGGGTGTTGGATTGGTTGCTCTGTATTTCCATTGAAAGGAGTGTGCTTATTAATCTGCAACATATAACCCTACTTGATATTGTAAATGTGCCATTCAGTGTGATGTTGAATTTAATATTCGTTGCCAAAATATTTCTGGATGATACGATTCCAGGTAACCTTTTTAATCATTGGTGTATGGTCATAACAGAAGCATAACTTATAAAAGGAAATGCTACTGCTTACAATTATAGGTTTTCTCATATGCCTAAGCTGTCAGTTTGAAGATGGAGTGGTTCAGTCCATAAACCTGGATATCGATCTTCTAGGCTGTGTTACAAGAAATGCCCAGTTTTTGCTGACTATGCTCCTCAGGAGCAGATGTGTCAGAAAAGCAAGGTTGGCTGAATCAGGGAGGATGACTAGGCTGAATCTGCTTTAGGAGAAGGGCCTGGCACCCATCCTGTGTCACAGTTCCTGTGTCTCATACCATGACATCCGTACATTATGTGACATAATATCTAGTTCTAGACACAGAGCTGCATGTTCTTTAGGTATTGCCCTCCCACTAAAAGAAGGGTAGTGTAGGTCCTTGTAGGAGTAGTGATTTCTGGACGAGTGGCTCCAGAGACTGAAGGAAGCTGAAAAACAACACATTCAGTGCCTCTGAAACCCACACTCTTACCTCACGCAACCTTGGCTGTAGCTGTTCCTGTGCGTAAGCTGAAACACTATCAGGAAACTGAAACAGGACAATAGGACACACATGACCTCCAATGCACAATCCAAAAATGAGCTGTCCACGCTGCACTGGCTATAACCTAGATGTGATGTAGTTATGTTTTTATTGTATGTACAGGCAGTCCTTTATATGAGTTATTTTGTATTTTTTTACTATCTTGGCAAAGCTCTCTGTCTTACTTTAATGAACTTCCAAACTATCCAAAAACGTACATACTGAAGCAGCGAATCCAGAAAACTGATAAGAACATTATTACGAAATCTCTCTTAATGATAATCCGATGTAAAGGAATGGTCGCTTTCAGTCTAATTCAGGAGCTGCTCTATTTTGAACATTCACTCTCCAAATGCTATGATTATGAATGCTGCTGGTCCTGGAACAGTAGAGGAGGGTGAAGTCTATCCATACCCACAGCCCACAGTTATCTGATGTTCAACAGATTGCATTTTTTTCAGGATGGGCTAATCATTCTTGTGCTTGTTTTGAATGGACATTAATAGTTGTATTTAGAATCACTGGAATGTATTGCTTAGGTGACGACTTTGATCACAGTTCAGTAAAGTATTTAGCCTTACGCTGCCTCCATCAACACCTACTCTAGGATAACACTCTCTGGCAATTGGCCTATCTGCAATAGAACGTAGGACACATAGCCATATAATGT
This sequence comes from Tenualosa ilisha, assembly GCA_015244755.2. Lineage (NCBI taxonomy): Eukaryota > Metazoa > Chordata > Actinopteri > Clupeiformes > Clupeidae > Tenualosa > Tenualosa ilisha. The sequence goes on from PYXC01000767.1 coordinate 197,629, forward strand.
ACTACAGGGATACAGTTTCATGCAATTAATCAACACTCCAGGAATGACATGTTAACACCATCAGGAATGGTTTCACCTTAACAGTATGTAGCAAGCATATGATCATAGCATCATCTGATATTATTCACAAACAAATGTGATCTGTCACCACCATTTATTGCTATTCGATGTCAATAAAGAATTATTGAAGTTCAAAGTGTGTTCATTGTCTTATGAGAAACAAACAACACAGACAACTAAACGTTACACAGCTCAGTTCAAATTACACTAAATTCCTGTCAGATGCATCTATTATTTGCAGTTTATTTTAGTTTATTTGTTGCAATGTCTCAGTTTTGCTCTACATTTGATTAACCTTTGCATGTTTAAATGACTTATTAAATGGCTTGTTCTGATTCTGCTCAAATTGCATAAATGTCACAAACTAAATGTCAGTTTCTGTTTCACAGCATCCTGTACATTGGAAAGAGTAGGCCATTTATGGATCTTGCATGTAGAATGTTGTCTCCAAACTCAAAACCCTATCTGCAACTGAGCCCAGTCAGTGCACTGCGGGTATGTTGCGCACAGACACAATGCTGTTCCTGATAAATAGTTAAGCTGTTTCTCAAATGTTTGCCCGAAAGTCTCACTGAAGATACTCTATGAGCTCATGACAAAATGCAGCTGATGTTCCATCAGTATCACACTCAGCCCACTTTCCCTCTTGTTTAAGTGGGGTTCTGCAGACTGCTTTAAAACACTTGCTTACATGTCATTAAGTCTGCAATGTTTCTTTAGGTGTTCTCAGTCTATTAACCCTCCTGTTGTGTCCTGACCATTTTTGACTGAAATCACATTTTTCCCTCTCAAAAATGTACTTAATCTAATTGGATGGTCATGGGGCACCATGACTTTGTTCATACAGGGTATCTGAACGCACAACACACATTTTAATAATTTTCATAAAATTTGGGGTGTTTTATTAAACTTTTGACTTCCAGTCAAAAATGACCAGAAAATAATGGGTTAGCACAATAAATGTACAAAAATTGTTTTCAGGCACATATAGTCTTTCTCACAGATCAGACGGACAATGTAAGTGTTGTTTGTGTTCACTTGCACAAACATGAACACACCCCTCACTCCCTATTTTTACTTCCAGTGACCACCTTCACCAAAAACCTATTTTCAGTAAAATTTCTCCTTCACTGAATTTGGTCAGTAAGGCCCACAGGGCATAATTACTACAAATAAGTTTTAAGTTTTAAATTTGTTATATTTAAGAGAGCATAAGTTGATACAGAGGTCTATCACAAAATTTGATGATAATTATTGATAATTTATGTATTATCTCAAATTAAAAATGCTCTGGTCATTTTTGACCAGAACGCCAAAGTTGTAAACATGAAATGAACACAACAGAGTGGAGCATTTCATACGTAGAAAAGCAGAGGCAGATCAGAGGTTTAATTTCCTTCAGTCTGCAGTCAAGTTGAAGTACCAGCCCCATCTCTGTGCTTCATGTACAAGTGAAGGAAAATTAATTTCTTCTGAGAGCCTCAGAGCTTCTCTTCTATCTGGGTCATCTTTTCAGTAGTATGCAGTTGTACTCCATTTTATACACTAATAAAACTAACAGCTATATTTTTGTAGTCTGTATCAGACCATTAATATCAGATATAGAGTCAAATGCACAACCTCATCGTCTCTTAAAGAAAATCATGTCAGACAAGAGTGCTCATTTGAACAAAATGAAAGTGTGGCATACATTATTAAACAGGAATGTTGCGATTGCAAGTTATTTTTTTTCCAACTGCTGTCACCAGTGTGGCCTACAAGTGTGGGAAATTACTTGTAGGGCAATACTGTCACCACTAGAGGGAGATGTTGTCTCTGCTATAATTTATATGGAGTTCCAGTGTAAAATAGAATACTCCTTCAGACAAAGGACTGTTCTGCCTGTGTATAAGCTCTCTTTAAAACTATGATTTTCAGGCAATAGTACAAGCTCTTCCTCCAGACATATATTTAAAAAAATAAAATAACACAAGTATGCCCTCAGGTTAAGCCTTATTATACACGGTGCTAATTTCTTTGCTTAATTCCTCCAACAGTTTTGGCAAGGCTACCTAAATATCTTAGTTTGGCAGACACATATCTCATATGCACATGTAACATTTGATATGGCTCTCACTCAGGATAGACTGATGGTGGATGACAGATGAGTAATTATATCCATGCAACTGTTAGTCTTAGTCCTAGCTGCCCTTGAAATGGATAATTGCTTTTTAATTTTTATTTTTATTTAACGAGAATATTGTTATGAAATGCTGATTAGGACAGAGAGAACCTGGCTATCCAAAAGAGTGGTGTTAAAGAAACAGACGTGAGATTTTGGTCAGCTAACTCGGCATAACTGAGATGGTTTGGTGAACTTAAAAATGTGCATAAATGGCATGTGTTTCACCATGGGGAATATTGTATGGAGACGAAATGGATGAATCAGCCTTAGTCTGTTAAATATTTGCAATTCATAATTTGAGGGCAATCGAACATAAATCTTTGTGGATATTTTGGAAACTTTCCAGCAAAAGGCTGGACCACTGAGTTTTTAATTTCACTGTGAATTACGCTTGGATCTCTCTAGCCACATATGAAAAGGGGGAGAATGGCAATTCCAGCAGATCTCTTGACAGATGAGGCAAAGGCACGGGGGCTGACCCGACAGAGGACTCCAGATGTCTCTGCGACACAATCAGACGCCTGTGTCTGTCTGCATTAGGAGATGCGAGAGTGAAAACCAATGCTTAGAGGCTCTAATGTATTTGTTAAGCTTTTTTTTCCTCTCTCCTCTGCCCCCCTTCTCTTTATTTTCTTTCTCTCTCTCTCTCTTTCTCTTCTCTCCCTCTTTCTTCGTCTTTGTCTGTCTCTTCTCCTCCTCCTCCTCCTCTTCCTCCTCCTCCGCCCACGGGCTGTCTTTCTCCCCCGACCCGTTTCCTCTGTAACAACACTTCGCAGCCCCGTGGCATCGAGACGGACATTTGACGCGCGAGGGTGCCGGGAGGGAGAGCCAGCTTGACATCTTGGCGCGCTCCTTGCATTATTTCCTAATTGACAGCCCCTATCTGCCTGCCGGCGCCGAGGGATGACAAGTGTGGGAAGGCCGTGGAGGAGGGCGATGCCAATCATGGCCGGGGTTATCAGGGGAAAGGCCAGCGACACCCCCGTAATCTGACCTGGCTGGCCCGCGCGGCAGCTAGCTGGCGGCGCACTCGGCTCGCGTTGAGGCAGCTAGCCTTGCCCTTTAACGGCGCCCACACAAAGCCACCCACCCACACACACACACACACACACACACACACACACACAGTCACACATATACAGATGTCTCATCTGTTGTCTCTCTGACTTTCAAGGCATCTCCTTGGGCCTATCTTCTAATGCTGTGCGACAAGTCTAAGAGACTTATCACTAGCTCTGAAGAGGTGTCAGATTTGGTGGGGATTGAAATGTCTTTGCCTGGGAAAGGCAAGAGCCAACTTGGGCTAGGTCCAGCTCTTTTAGCCTGCAAAGCCAAAGCTGCCAGCTCAGTTAGCTCAGCGGCCAAGGATGTGTCTTCCTCAGATATCTGTCCTTGGCTCCTCTTGAGGAATGTGGTGTTCCTTCATGAGAACAACAAGAAATGGAAATGGACGTGGACATGGTCCGTGGATGCTTTCACAGAAGAGAGGCACATTGCTTTGCATAGAATCACTGTCTAGCTGTCAAGTCACTTGTCTGTCAAGATCATTAGAGAATTCTTTTGAACTCAATGAAGATAGTTTCTTGGAGTTCCTCCACTGCTCCAGCTCTTTTTAGTCCCAGAACTGATAATGATACAGAGACTTCTCTGTAAAACTGCTCTACCTCCCTTGCAATGCATTTAAATGCCTCTGTGCCTTGTTTTAACCTCCATCGATGCTAGCTTTCTTTTAACAAAAGCACTGCTGATGATATTCAACTATAACGTGGCTAAAAAGAACTGGGAACACTTACTATTAATCTTTGTTGTTTTGACATGGTAATTAAACCAATCCATAGTATAACATAAAAGAACATAAAATTGATTTGAATAGATCAGCCAGTGTCAGCGATCCATGAATCAGTATTGGACAAATGTCTGATATCAATGTTGCATCGGTCTGTACTTGAAAGTCTTCAATAACGTGTGGTAAAGTAAAGTTAGCAGGCTCAGAGAGACCCTTTCACCCTTGAAAGATTTGGATGACCATACACGTACATGTCTTTCATTCTCATTTTAAAACTTTGGCATGGATGTTTAATATGAGGCAAGCTTACTAATGGAAAAAAAAAAATTGACCATTAAATTTTCAGGCCTATTTGTGTGGGATCACTTGTCTGTCACCACTAAGTCCACTCAAGCATATGAAAGTCACATTTTGGTGTGGACTTTATATTGCTCAATGGCCCAGTCGGTTGGAACATGTCTGTCAAGTAAGGGGAAACTGGTGCCAGTCAAAGGCTTTGCTGTATATTTTTTGACATTTGATTCCCACAAGTTTCAGTTTCATTATAGCATATTTCCTTTGCTCTTGTCTGATCACTGGATTTTATTTTATTTTATTTTCCGAGTGAATGATTAAAGTCTGCTTTCTATTGCAGAGGAATCTTCAAAGTGTGTGGGGAAACCACAGGGGAGCTTCCCAAGTTGTTAATTAATGCAATAGTATGAATGATACTGTTTTGTTTTTTTATGCCTCTGTAGCAATCACTTTAGGTCTGTCTGACAATAAGGTTGGCCCAAACTATCTAGAAATGTGGGCCCCACAAAGTCTAGCAGAGCGTTTCTGTTTTTGTTTTTTTTTTTTCAAACCTCCTGTATGTTCGCAGTTCAATTTGATTTATATATTTAGCACAAACACTATGTGAAGTATTCTCAAGGCTCTTTACACAACACAGAGCCTGAACCTCACAGAGCAAACAGTGGTGACAAGGAAAACCTCCCCTTGTTATTACATAGAACAACCTTAAGCAGAAACCAGTTCCCACCCAGTCTGATGACATGATGCATAGGCTGCTAGACAGATAGTGGATGAAATGGAGAGAACCAGCTCTCACAGCAGTGGTTGTAGAGCAGCATCATAGTTTGTATAACAGCGTAGTGTCTGTAAGTCATATGCTATTATAAATTTGAGATGAACAAAAAAGCAGAGACATTGGTCAATGATGGGATTAATTTACATGATGGGCAAGTGGGCTAGGCATAACAGGCATAAGAATTTGGCGGGAATCTTGTCATTATTCTCTGCAGTGGTTTGAGCACTTCTCAGTACTTCTTTATTTCATTTTTTTTTTTTTTTTTTTTACTAAAATCTCAAAAAAAATATTATTGTAACCAAGTCTTTACGTTTCCACTGGGGTGCTCTGAACCTTTAATGAGCCTCACTGGTTTCCATCAGAAGTGCTCTATGCTTCTTACATTTCGCTCAGTGGCTACGCTGTGGGGCCCGTTCCCCTTCATGTGGATGCTGTGTGCTCCTCGTGGTAGTGGAAATGCCATACGCGAGTCCGCTTGCCCCGTGGAAAGTGTTCATTACACGAGAGGACTATGCTTACCACCATGAAGCTGATCCACCACAGCCCTCCCTGCTCTGCCAAAGACACTGCAACGGCAGATAAAGTCGGTTGTGTGGGGGAAAGCCTGACCCGCAGAGAGTCCCTAATTCAAGCATTGGCCTGGCACAGGGGGAATGATATGGCTCTTTTTGGTCAATTAGGGTGTTACCATTTTTTAACCAAAAAGAGATTTTCATGCACCCAGGTTGGAAAGACATAAATGCCTGTTATGTTTTGTGTTGCTTTTTGTGATATATTTTTTTTTTCAAGTACTGTCAATGACATGGGTATGACAGATGTCACTCTCAGTTCTATTAAAATCGATGAGAGGATCATGCTGCGATCACAGACTTCTTTAATCTCTGACTTGTCAAGTATACGTGGCACTGGGTAAGCTATATACAAGGTGGTACCAGGAAGAACACATGCAGACTAATCACTCATTATCATGAGATAATTGTTTTAGAGTCCTGATGAGGAAGCATTCAGCATCCTGACCAGGTTAATTGGACTGTCAGTGTATGAATTTTTTTCTTTTTTTTTTTTTTTCCTTTCTGTGGTTACAGCTTCATTGTTTGGGTGGCATGCACATGAAATGGTTGTCATACAGCAGTTGAGGTGATTTTTTTGTTTGTTTGTTTGTTTGTTTTCTTGTTCAGCTGTTCCTAACTCTTGACACCTCTTGGCTGAAGGGAGGGAAGAAGAGGGATAGTGAGAGAGAGAGAGAGAGAGAGAGAGAGATGTCAGAGTCTGCTCAGTGGTGCTTTCGCTCAGAGGCGCCCGGGAGCCTGCGGCTACCAGACACCTGGGGGTGTTTGTCACAAACACACATGACACTCCATGAGCGGAAGTAATGAGCGACTGGGCGGCCATCACTTCCACAGGGATGCCATCGAGGATGGAGCACGGAGAGCGGTGAACCATGGACCCCTACATTGGCACCAGAGGTACACCACCCAAGACTGCTGCCCACGCAAGTGAGTCCTGGAGTGCACATGGCCGCTTAGATGTTGACCTTTGTAGAGAAAAAAAGTCTATGTCTATCTAAAATATTTATTTATTGTGTTTTGTGGTGATTTCTACATCCGTGTTTTTTTTTTTTTTTTTTCTTTTTTTATTGAAAATGCCCAGCGGAAGAGGGTTATTCTCATATAGCAAAGCAATTTCATACACTCAGATACAATCCCACACAATGGGAGTTCAGACACTATCTTTTGCAACCAGGACACAAGGTATTTTAAGAGGGATCTGAAAAGTAGGCCTTAGCATGTTAAAATAACAATGCAAAGGGTATTGTCAATGGAATGACACAGGGGAACAGTGAAATAAAGTGTTTAAACAGTAACTTTGCAGCTGTCAGTGGTGACAAAGTGGCCTCCATGGTGCAAGAGAAGGACTCCATCCATTTTCTACCTTATACGCAGACTGGGTGGCACATATAGTGTTGCCATTGTTCTGAGGAGATGCCATAAAAGTTTTGCTTAGCATAAAGATTAGACATCATTACTGTGATTCTTCAACTTTAATTTAAGTGGGTTAGCCAAATGCTAATGGCCGCTAACATGAAGCATGAAAAATGGAAGCATAATGTGTAATTGTTACATTAATCTAATATTATATGTGCATCGCATATCATAGTTTCAGTACAGTTAGAGTGACATGTTTGTCATTAGCTGCATTGAGCAGTGTAGCATCATATAAAATGTATAAGATGGCCTGTGGGTTTTGCAGTTGCTCTTTCACTTGAAATTGTTTAAAAACTGGTGCTTTGGCCCTCAGCAGCTCAGATTTTTCAGTATGTGGCCCCGCAAACAGAAAAGTTTGGCCACCCCTGCCCTATTGAACATCATGAGCTTGACCTCATTATTCACAAGCGCTTGCGTGAAATTATTAAGCTAAACTGAACTTGGCTGGCATTGAGGAATTCAGACATATGATCAATACTGTATGTCTGTGTGCGTAAAATATAACCAGTTCATTCATTTGAAACAATCACCCATTTCTTTGGAAGTGGAATGCAAACAAATCTAGGAGAAAAATAATTCCCATTTATGTCTGTCTGTAACTCCTCCACATTTGAAAAACAAGTGAGACCCAATCACTTCCTGTCAATCAGCTAGTAGCAGGTGCCAAGGAAACCAGCACCACACACCCACTAGAATGTAGAATGCAATCAACTTAGGAAGAAATGTGTCATTCAGCTCTGCTCTAGGAGGCTATAGAAGCCCACAATCAAGTATCAACAATGCCATAAGTATAGACTGGACTGACCTCGATCAACGGTTTGTTCCCAAAACTGGCCAAAGACACAAACATACACAAAGGCTGCATCTCAATGCTACATATTCATGCAAGCTACAATAATCAGAGTCATATATGCTATTAGGATCTCCAAGAACTGTTCATGAGTTGCTGTGTGATTATGTTGATTGTCATGTATACTGTGTCTATTCTTCACTACCTCCTGATGGAATACAATGTAAAGTGGTATTACTGAAAGGAGTCTTTCACTTATTCACTACCAGCATTCATCTGCTTTCATTTTCTACAATAAAAAAGTCAATGCCGTCGCCTGATGCATATGAATGATGTAATGCTAAAGATCACAATTTAGGTCTTTCATTATATGATATCTTAGAGGTGAGGACATGCAAATCGTGCACAGTACATGCAAATAGTGTCCATGAAAATGCAAATCTTTCATATAAATGTATTTTTTATGTTAATTTGACCCTACAAGTGTATCACACTCAAATCAATTACATATTCATTTTATTGTCAATCTCAACTAGTCATCAAAGCAGTATAGAAGGTGCAGTATAATTGTGGATTTATTGGTCAGGACAAGTACTCAAGTATTTCCATCAATCAATTCCAAACTGCACTTTTGGTTTGGAGAACACTCTGAAAGGAACTGAGTTTATACTTCACCAACAGTATTATTTCTTCATTCATCTTGTGGCAGACAGGTAATAACGAATTCAGTAATATGAATAGTGAGCCTAGAAGCCTAAAAACTGTTAATGCTGCATTAGCAGCAACAGTCGTGCGAGCCAGTGGTCGGCAATGGCTTCCAGATGGCTTTGGTCATCATTAATAAACAGAATCACATTACTCCGGCTCGGGAAGATCCCAATTTTGACCGAAAACCTCAAGTATTTTTCTAATGTAGTCGACATGTCCAGGATTTCCGTTGGTTTGAGGAGATGCAGCACGCTGCTGCATTTTCACTGTTATTCTTCTGGAGCTTTCGCGCCACTCACAGTTTTTCTTCTCTCCTGCTCCTTCTCTCTTTCTCTCTCTCCTCATCCCTCTTTATTTTTTCATATTCTGTGGGGGTTGGTGTTGGTGGAGAGGTGGATGTCTGCCACGGAGGCCCGGGCCCACTTCCTCCCCTGAGTGGCCCACAGTTTCCATTACCCCAGTGGAAGGAACAATAAAGGGACTGATGTGTGGATGTGTGGTCTGCTGGCGCACGAGAGGGACGGCCTGCGTCGCCCCTGGAGACAGCCCGCCTGTCAGAGGTGGTGACTCAGCCCCACAGAGGAGATGGGCAAAGAGAGAGAGAGAGAGAGAGAGATGGAGGGAAAGAGGTGGTATGGAGAAAGACGAAAGATGGAACGAGGAAGACGAGCAATGAGGAGGGAGAGAAGATGAGGATAGAGAGAGCCAGAGTGAGAGAGAGGGAGCAAAAAAAAAAACTGTAAAAAGAGAGAGAGAAGGAGGACAGCGTAAGAAGGAGAGACATTGCGAGAGGGATGGACAGAGCCGATGTGTTGAGGGTGACTCGGCAAGGTGTGGAGGCAGCAGACAGAAGTTCTCGCACCAGCACTAAGGCGACAAAACAACAGCAAAGACTTGATCTCAGTTTAAAGTGTGCCACAACTCATTTTGTAGGACAATATACTGCTGTTGTGCCTTGGCTGCTTAAATTCAATTGTGCCCTTAAAAAGTAGCACTGAAAGAGGGAATGGGCTTTTGGCCATTGTGTTTATGAATTAACTATGAGGCCGCATCGGGCAAAAAAAAGTTGGAATTGCCATATTGGATGGTATGAAAATTTCACTCACTCAAAATGAAATGAAATGAAATACAGCATAACAGTACCGTGGGTGAATGTAGTCATTTAAAATCAAACAAATATAACTTCAATGAGTGTTGTGTTTCTGAGTCTTTAGAAATCCTCCTGACGGAAAGAAGAACTTGTCACATGAATATAAAAGGCCTTAGGCCGCTGGAACATCATGTTGAGTTAGCCTTTGTTGAGAAAAACACACACACACACTCAGGGGAGTACAGCGTGGACAACAATCCCGTGCTCAAGGAGAGCCTCCTGGAGGTCTCCGTCTGATGTGCGGCGCAGCCCTACTACGCTGCACTGTCTGAGTTTACAGTACTTTTTCTTGTTTCTCCCCCTTTCTTTTCTGCCTTGACGAGAGCGTGACACGCGGCGTCCTGTCACTTTGGGAGCCGTCTCCCGCTGAGCCAGCCCCGCGCGTCCTGGGCAGGTGTCAATCAAAATGACAGCTCACCGCCTGGGAGGCAGGGGATCATAGGGACCAGTGCATACGGTGGGGGTGGGATGGGGGTGGGGTTGGGTTGGGGTGGGTGTGGTGGGTGTGTGGATGGTGGTGTGGGGGGTGGGGAGAATGAGGTGGTGTGGGGATGGGGGAGGGGGAGGGGAAGGGTGCAGGAACAGGCTTCTCCTGAGGCCATAGCAACACCATGTCGAGGTGTTAGCAGATGATGCACATTTCAGATACGCTAATGCGAAGCGTCAGCTCGGCCATGAAACCATTTCCGCCCCTGCGTCAGTGCCAGCTCAACAACCCCAGACAGAGAAAGAGAGAGAGACAGTGTGTGCGTGTGTGTGTGTGTGTGTGTGTGTGTGTGTGTGTGTGTGTGTGTGTGAGAGAGAGAGAGAGAGAGAGAGAGAGAGACTGTGTTGATGTATCTCAGCTCAGCAATGCCAGAGTGCTCAGTCTATCTACAATGGCTCCCCACAGACCTCAGTGAAGATAAGGAGCGTGTAGCAGCCACTCTTAGCATTTATCAGTTTCTGACCTTTTCCATTTTACATGCATGAAACAGCCCTGCTGTGATGTCTGTCAGTAACTCTCAATGTTGACATATATCACTAGAGAGAGATGTTGTAGGAGGAGAGGCATGCTATGTATACTATTTGCTTGGCAAGGTGGCATGAACTGATCATTTCTGCTAGAGTCATACAGGCAGGATTTGTCCGCGTGTCCACATTTTAAAATGACTGGCATGGCATAGTCGTGCGGCATCGAGCACCGTGTGTAAAGTGAGGTGAACTCCTTGGCGCAGGTCAGCCAGCGCTCACACTCTTTTCTCCCCTGAGCCCTTTTTGAATCATGCCATTAAAATCCGCTTAGAAGGACTCGATTGTTTTCGCAAGTCACCCCCCCCCCCCCCCACACACACACACACACACACACACACACATGCACGCACACACACTCGTAATGGCTATAACGCTAATTTTCTCTCTCTGCTCCTGTCTGTCTGTCCAAGCTGTCTGTCTATCCAGGCGACGGCACGGCCTTAGTCAGTTTCTTGGAATCGAGGGGACCTAAGTGGTAGTTCTCTATGTCACAGCAAGCGTGAGAGAGAAGGAGAGAGAGAGGAAGAGAGAGAGCTGTGAGAAGGAGAGGTATGAAGGCAAAAACCACCACGGCGGCTAGGGCGAGGGGGATGACAATGAACAGTTGCCGCAGGGAGAGAGATGGCCTGTCACAGGCCGGCCGTGACACTAACCAGCTCCGCTTTCCAAGCCTGGCACGGCCTGTTTGTTTGCACTGGTCGGCGTGCGTGTTGATCTAGCCCGTGCCTGCCTTCCCGCCGTTTTCGCTCTCGTGCGCTCTGTCTCCTCGTTGCCCACGCTGGCTTCGTAGGGGCCAGGCTGCTGTGGCAGCGGCGCCGGCCGGCCCGGCCGTTGAGCCATTACCGTGTTTGCTCTGGCCAGGGTGGCTCATCGATGGGCACACGGGTTCCATCCGTGGGTCTCTCCGCTTGGCACAATGTTTTTTCCGAAATGGACAAGGCCAATTGCGCGACAAAAAGAGAGAGAGAGAGAGAGAGAAAGAGAGAGAGAGAGGTCTTCTCCTGTGACTACTGTTTATCATGTTTGTTTTCTTAGCTCCTTCGATGTGCGATCTGCGTGTGAGAGCCTTTCATTTTTGCTCTTTGCTGGAGGCTGGCGTCATGGAATTTAGGCACCACAAGACGGCGTTCCTGCATGACCATGGACATCATCATCATTGCCATGGAAGCAATAGTATTAAATAAATAAATGACAAGCCCCCCATCCCATAATTGCCAATTAGAGGGTGGAACATTGCACGAATATGAGATCTACCCAACAAAGAGTCATTCTATGGCTTTAAAAATGGAGGGCAATCATATTCCATGTGGAAACTGTGATGGCTGTGCACAGGCAGGGCCGAGGAGGACCCATAATAGTTTGCGGGTTCACTTGAAAGATCTCGTTTTGAACCAACATTTATAGCATCACTTTCAAATCTGTTTAACTGTCTACCACTGTCAGGATGAAAAAAAAAGAGACACGGTTCTACCTTTTTGGCTGAAGTTAATGTATGTAGCAGGTGGTGTCTGACATATAAGAAAATTGTGGAAGTGGCCTGTCCCTGCATTACAGTGAAATAATTGTTTCAGTGAACATCATCCAGTTCAGAATGGGAGGCAGCAGTGTGGCCCCTTAGCTGCACACAAGCTCATAAAAGCTCCCATTCTGTCTTATTTTAGCGGATCGAGTTTGAAATGAAGGAAGTGCTTGAACAGGCATTAGGAAGAACTTTATGAGGGATTTGAAGGCCAGGAGCTGCACCTGGTTAAAGCTGGTACAAAAAAAGAGAGGAAAACCAAATGAGTGTGTGCATATGTGTGTGTGTGTGAGAGAGAGAGAGAAAGAGAAAGAGAGAGTAATACGAAGAAAGGGAAAGAGTGGAATTGTAGAGAAAGAGAGAGAGAGAGAGACGGGTAATGGCCTAGTGGAACACCTGGTGTTGATGGGAGCCAGATGTTTTGCAGTGTGTTTTATTTTTTTTTTTTGTCATACACACACACACACACACACACACTCAGGCTGAAGGGGGAACACTAGCTGGTGTGTAAAAGCACACCATTTATCTGTAATTCTATTCAAAACGATCACTTACGGCCCCTCAGCCACTTGCACTTGCCAAAAGGCTGGATTTTCCCCGACTAAATTAGCACACTCCGAGTGATATTTAATTAATCACCACCAGGGAGTATGTAAGCTGCTGGAGAAGATGGGGAAAAAAGAATCAATGTGTGTACAACACCGTTTCAAATCCCCCAGACAAAAATAAGTCATTTATCATTCATGTCCATCCATTACAATAAGCACACCCACTTGTGGAGACTGGAGACCATAGTCAACAGCCACAGATGATTTAATTTGCAAATTATCATATTATATCATCGTCTCTCTTCAACCGGAAAATAACACACATAAAAGCTCATACTGAATTATCTTGGCTAGTGGGTCAGTTTTTTTTTATTTTGTGGATTGACTTGAAATACATTTTCAGATTATAGATTGAAATTGATTTTTTTTTTCTTTCACACATTAGATTTTATATTTGAGTCAGTATGTCTTTGCTTCAAGGTGAAATCATGCAATAGCTTGTACTCCTCGACTACAAGGCAACAGGGTTAAGTGAAGCCCCTGTAAGCCAAAAAACTTGCAACTCCTGCGGATTCTTCCCAATTCTCTTTAGAGATCCGAGGGCAAAAAACATGAAGCTGGCATGCTTTGTCCAGTCAGCGAAGGAAATGCTGACCCTTTCCCTCGCTTTCTCTCGACAGGCTCTCTCAAAAGGTTGCTTTTACCACACAGTCACTGTCCTCATAGAGGGAAGATGGAGAAAAGGCTGATGCCATTTTTTTTTTTTTTAAAAAAACAGCAATTTAAGTGCTTAGCTAATAGTTAGTAATTAGCCCCAAAAAATCAGCACATTTCTGCCTCCAAAAATGATGAGAGCCTTTTTGTCTTCATCCCAAAAGAACCAAACTTTTAGAACCTTTTGCTACTGTGTGCAGTTCGTTTGCCTATTGTGTCTCCAGGCTTCAATACTGCATCTGTGGACCAAATTACATTTTCATTTACATGTTATATTTGTTGTTTGTACAGGTTTAATATGTATTTCTCCAAAAACAATATGCTGTTTTTAAAATTTAATAATGGCAGTGAAAATACTGACGTTCTGTATAAATAAGTATAAACAATATGATAGCAATTGCCTCATGTCACCTCTACTTGTAAATTTTCCACCTTCACCAGCTGTGAACACAAGGGGGCGCACTTATCCTTTCCCAGTGAGGCCGGTTGCCGATGGGCCTGCCGGGAACTTGCTTTGTGTCCTATGTCTGGAATAGTTTGGTGGCATCACCCTCGCTAACAACTTTGATTCCATCACATTGCAGAGAACTTTTCAAATGATACACAAACAGTCTCGCCAAACTTTTACAGTCTCTCTGTTCTCTTTTGCATGATTTCTGCCACACATAGCCACACACACACACACACACACACACACACACACACACACACACACACACCACACACACAAACACACACACACTGACGCCAGAACAATCCAAACCAAAAAAACAAAAACAAAGAGAAGAAAACAAAAGGAGAGCAGCGTCGGGTTTGACCAGGGATGACGTTTCCTCTGCTAACACTCTCTCTGAGCTCTGGCAGTGGGGGTCGGATTTGGACTTTAATGCGAGTGATTTTTATTTCCCTCCTCGTGAATTAATTAGTCTCTGCCAGAGCCCACCACATTTGTCATTTGAATTTATGCTAACGAGGAGCGAGGCCTCCTGGTGGACCTGATAGGCCCGAGCGGTTGCTGCAGCCTTGCGGGGCCAGGATGTCTACCCTCCTCCATCTCTCTCTCCCTCTCTCTCTCTCTCTCTCTCTCTCTCTCTCTCTCTTTCTCTCTCTCTCCTTTCTTCATCATGTGTCTTTGTCTGTATTCCTTTATTTCTTTCATTCGTCCTCATACTTGTAATAATCTTCATCTGTCTAAATCTTTGTCTTCTCTCTTATTTCCTCTCGCCATTAGAGGAGCTTTTTTCCTCCCTCAGTCATAGTGCAGCTACTCGTGTCTTCTCCTTTTCTCTTATTCACATGCTTCCTCATTTTTTACAAGTATCTGGTCTTTGTCTCGCTCTGGAACACACACACACAGGCACACACACGCACACATATACACACACACACACACACACACACACACATGCACACACTCACACACAGACACACACACACACACATTGCATTTTTATACTTCCCTCTTTTCCTGTATGATATTGGTCGTCTAAGAGATTGGTTGTCTTCGAGATCTTTGTCCCTCTCTCTTCTTCTCCTCTCTTTCTCTCTCTCTATCTCTCTCTCTCTCTCTGACCTGTCTGTCTGTCTGTCTGTCTCCCTATCTGTCTCTCCCTCTGAAGGGGACCCCCAGTGGTTGCTTGTGCTGATAAGGGGGCTAATTATCCCAGCTTGCCTGAGCATGGACGTAGGTGACTTGGGTACCCATAGCAGCAGCTTGCGGTGTCCTCTCTCTCTCTCTCTCTGCAGTCAGTCAGCCAGGCCCAGCTCATCCCGTGTCCTCTGAGCCCTCCCAGAAACTAAGAGACTTACCCAAACGCAACCGTTCAGCAGGGCTCCTCAGGAGCTAGAGAGAGGAGGAGTCAGAAGATACTGTAGCGAGGTCTTGCCTTCACACCATTGTTTATTTATTACAGGCTACATTATACAGACAGTGGCATCGCATCTAAGATGTCTTCATACAAATGAAATGACTTGAAATGAAATGACTAAATAGTGATATTTAGTTTGGTTGCACTGGTTTTTATGTATATTTATGATTTATGCAAATAGGAAGTGCAAAGTGTAAAATTACAGTTGAGTTCAAATTAAGTTAGACCATAATGTGCAGTTGATAATTTTTGTGTTGTCACATTTATGACATGAAAAAAACTTCTCCTAGAAGGAATCCGAAAATCATTTGACATTAACCTAATTTTATTAAAAATATTTTCATGTTATTGTAATTTGTAGAACAAAATATGATCACAAGTATTTTCTGAAGACAGCGGATGACTCCGTTTTCAGGGACAGCCTCTCTAGGTTTACTATTAGGCAAAAAGTCATGGTTCTGCAATCCTGGACATGCAGTACAGCAGACAGAAAGAAAAGCATGAAACTGCACATTTTAGTGGCACAGATGTCGGTCCTTGAAGACATGAATGAACTCCTTTTTTCCCCCTGAAGTCCAGCATGACGGTTTAAAAATAGGGGCGCGAGTGAAAGCGAGAGACAGACTGAGTCGAATAACAAATGTGTATCCTATGCAGCCGTGCAGGGACAGAACTGAAAGAAAGACAAGAAGATGTATAGGAAGAAGAAGGAGAAGAGGAAAAGAAGGGAGAAAAAAGATAAAAGACAAAGAAAAAGGAGGACAATGAAGAATATGGGGAGAAAGAACAAAAACCAAAGGGAGCGGGCTCTTTCCCACTGCACACTTGGGTGAAAGCAAGGAGCGGCACTAAAAGGCAGTGGTGGTGCTCCTTGGCAGCGTTTTGTGAAGTCGGAGCCGTGCGACTCAAATCAAGCCTCCAGTCCCTCCATTTAGTCGAGCAGACACAGGCACTTTGCTGCCTCGCCTGTAATTTTCAAAACACATTGCAGGGGTGCTGGAGCTCTCCCCGTAATGCTCCATGTTGCCTATTCCAGAGTGAACTTTGCTTCAAGTGGGAGACAGACAGACTGGGGTATTATTAGACCCATCCAGTAGGCAACAGCATGCTGGGCTCTGTGCAGAGCTGCAACTGAAACAGATCCACTGTGGGAGACACAAAGTTCCCTGTCTGGCCATAATCTCATGCACAAAGAGATGTGGAGAGGGAAAAACCACCTAAACTGAAATGCCAGTTTTTTTCTTCTCCACTATGTTCTCAAGAGTTGAAAATGTAGAGCATTTTCTGTGTAGATCTACGCCGATAAGACACCAGTAGCATTTCTGATAAGGCCCTAGTAGTGCTATCAATGGGCTCTGAGGAGAAAAAAAAATCCTAAAAAAAGAAGAGAAAAAATGGAATACCACGCTGCTCACCTGCTTAAACTGAAATGTTCACAGTGATAGCAAGTCTTGGCGCTGTAGTCGATATGGCGCCAGACCTTGTAGTCAAAGAGGAGAACAAAGCCGAAGCCGCGTTATTTTTTTTATTTTTTCTCCCACTGCCATTTTTGTCCAGCGTGGGCTGCGGAGCCGTGTGGTGGCATCATTGTAATGAAGTCAAAAGCCCACTTTAATTATTCAATGAAACATATTAATATGAGGGCAGGCCTAGTGAGACTCGCCTCGGATCTCGTTAACACCCGCCGTCTGCATTGGTGAGCTTCTCTCTCTCTCTCTCTCTCCCCCTCTCTCTTGCTGGCTCTCTCTGTCTGTTGAGCTCTGTGTGCGACACTGCTGAACAGACCCCCCGCTGGGCCGCCAGGGGAGCCCCCCCCACCTCCACCCCCACCCCACCATCATCATCAGCATGCACCCCCCTCAACTCAGTATTATTTTAATGGTCGGGTAAAGAAAAATAAAAGAATGTGCGCCCTTGCAGACTTGAGCTTTTTTCTTTCTCTTCGTCTCTTTCTTTCTTTCTTTCTTTCTTTCTAATTTCCTTCTTTCTTTCTTTACTTGGCCCCAATAGCAGTTGTTCACCCTTTCATTAGAGACCTTGGGGGAAAAAAGCACAAAGAGAGAATATGGCGTCAAAGGGAAAACAAGGAGAGGAGGAAACAGACAAGGAGGGGAGAGAGAGCGGAGGAATGGAAGGGCACCAGGGCATGGACCGGGGGCTATGCCAGAAAACGACTTTTGTTCGTTCAGCCGCCCTATCCCCTTCCCAAGAACTCACATTCCCCTTGATCTTCCTAACTGGTGGTTGAACTGTTGATCTTCCTGCACATGTCCTCCTCCAACACTGCTGCAGCTGTGTGGTGTTTCTCTCTCTCTCTCTCTCTCTCTCTCTCTCTTTCACTTTCTCTACCTCTATCTCTCTCTCTCTATTGTTCTTGACTCTTCTCACACACTCCTCACCTCAGGGGTTTTGAATTTAAAATAAATTGCATTAGATTGTGTCTGGCAAGAGGCTAGATGCCTTTATTCTTTCATAACAAGGATTTAAGAGTGTCTAAGATAATCCATGGGGGATAATGATGCTGGGCTAATTGTTGTGAACTCCTAGAGTGCAGCTACATGAGATCAAGGCCCCAGGTTCACAAGGTCGATGCCGTTTGAGATTGCAAGAGGCAGATCGCAACTTGTCTTTATTGGGCATAATTCAGTTATGGCCTTTAAACACATTTGTGCACAACATTCGTAAAGGTCTCTTTTTTGCCACACTGGGAGTAATGAAATTACATTGGGAACTTTGCGTCTTTGCCATAGTTCCAGAACACCCCGCTGCGTTTGCAATGATTTTGGCTGCGATTCATGCCACCTACTCAAGAAGTAGATGAAGGCTGTTTCTAATGTCGTTTTGATGGGATTATTGTGCTCTTTTCAATAGAGGGTTTTTGGGGGACTGAGCGAGCTGTTAAAGAATCTGTGAAGTCTGTGTGTATATGTGTGTGGGTGTGTGTGTGTGTGTGTGTGTGTGTGTGTGTGTGTGTGTGTATGCGTGTGTGTGTGTGTTAAGGGGTGTGATAAATATGGGGGTGGGGGTGGGGGGAACTTCAAGAACTTCTACATGCCTTCTTTCTCTTCTTCCATTCTCCCCCGATGAAACCCCGAGAGCCGCATTATTTGCTTGTCAAGATGGATAAACCCCCTCAGCCAAATGCTAAGAGAAACAAATGCTGCAGCAACGTTCGTGTAATCGTTTCTGTTAAAGGAGGCTTCAAGAGGAACGTAAACATTTTCTCTGGAAGGGTGCCTGCTGTACACTAATTCCTTGATGCTTTGTTTGCTGACATTCAACTTGAAGAGTCATTTTGTTCCAAATCCTGATGGGAGCATCATATTTTAGAGAGGCGCTTAAAAACTATTTTGTGACATTGACGCATTTTTACTTGACAGGCATGCTTAAATCGTAAAAAAAAACTCCTTCCCCATTTAAAGTGGAGAGGTGCGTGTGTATGAGTGTGAGTTGAGTGCGCATGAGTGTGTGTGTGTGTACGTATATGTACTAGGATAAGCTCTCAGCTGACCTTTATTGGTTATGACAAGGATGAATAGAGATGTCCTAAGGACCAGGTGTTTTTCAGTGTTATGACTTCCTTGCCATCTTTATCAAAGTTTATATCTAAGATTTCCTCAATACAAAAATTATCATCCATTTTGGAATAAGCATGAACAGCATTTTTTTCCAACTAAATATCTTAGGAAAGCTATGATTGAAGCATACCATAATAGCAATAATTTAGCATAATGCAGTTAAACTTCAAAGACCACTTTTTCTTAAATGAAATGCTCTGACTGTTTAAAATATCCTTGTGTATAGTCTATGCATTCAAGCCTCTCCTTTTCTAGATATCCTATGCCTCTGTGAGCCACAGTGTGATGCACAGAGACAGTGGACCGACTCCTTTAAAGTTTTTAATGTAAATTCAACATGAGTTGCGCATACTGTATAGCTATAAGTCTGTACCTTTCCATTTGATTCCCTTTGATGATGTAACAAGGGTTCTTTCAGCAAAAGAGCCTCATGCAAGCTTGAAGAGCCAAAAAAGAGAGGAAAGGGAGAGCGAGGCTTTATACTTCTTAAATATTTGACAAGAAAACATGCGGCCCTAACCTTCTGTATCTTAAGATCTTTAAAAAATTCAAATCATGCGCCTTAATTTTTAGTCCTTTGCTATCTCTGTGTCCAGATTTTTTTTCTATGTCTGGTTCAGAACCTTTGGCGGAATGAAACAGCACTTGGCTGTTCCAACTCAATTTTTACAGAAATGGATATGTCATAATAAGCCATAAATTAAAAGATACTAACCACATATGCAGTAACACAGAACAGTTGAGGAAATTGATTTCAGTTTGGCAGTCTTGGGACAAAAAAATAATATCAATGTGATGTGGTTAGTCTCTCTCTCTCTCTCTCTCTCTCTCCTCTCTCTCTTTCTCTTGCTTGGAAACGGGAAAAAACCCTGAAAGGGTAGTCCTGGACAAATCCCAAAGACTAACATCAGGCTTATTAAAAGGGAGCATTGAGAAGTCAAAGCTTTGGCACAGCTTGATTTCAAAGTGACGTAATATGCACAGCAACTCAAATAGCGACTGGATGGAGCTCTGCGGCCATGACCCCTCTGTCTAGGGAGCTCATTTTGCCATAATGATGCAAATTGATGAGATGGCTACGCTCTGATGAGCCACACAGAAGCAGAAAAAGCTATCGAGGAGATAAAGGATACATAAAAAGTAAAAATATGCCCTAATGGCAGTGATACATTCAATGAGGATGATGGCTGGTCCTGTTCGTTTTACAGTGACTTGTAAAAAAACTTGAAACATATCATCATATGAATTTGTGCAGTTCCTCTTTATATTGCTGTAATTGAACAGTAATCGATTGTACAGTCTATCATTTTAGCCAATCATATGCCACCACATCCCAATAATATCATAATAATTGTTCTATTGTCTTTGATGTCAGTGAATGACTTGCCAATATGCATCACTCTTGTATCACTGGTGTATTTTATGCAGTTTTCCATCACATGCAGTCCTGCTTATCTGTTTCTTACACTTATGACAAAAGAAGGGGAAATATAAAAGGGTGACTTCAGACACAGACAAACACACACACATATTAATACAAGGATAAAGTTTTTTGTTAAAAATTATTTATTTTAAGGTAGAAGCATAATCCTTGTGAAAATGCTGACTAATTTCAGCCCAAAAGTATTCATCAAGACTTCAAATATTAACCATATAGATTCAATACTCTTGCATATGTCACATAATATATATATATATATATATATATATATATTTTATAATGGAGTACATGAAATATATACAATTAGGTAGATAGTCCCTATCCTCGGGGCGTGTAGACGGTGCTAATTAGGATGATGGGAATCCGACTGGGGGGATCTGGCGAAGCGACTCTGTTTGCTTTGTGCTGACTGAGAACGGATGGAAGCAGGAAGAGGAGGAGGAGGAGGGAGAGCGACAGGACAAGGCCTCCCTTGGAGTCGGCCAGCGTGGCTAAATGAAGCAGATCAATCACGGTGAAGACGCCATGACAGTGATGTAAGGGCCTCGTCGCCACACTTTGGACGGCAGAGCCCCCCTCCAGACCTCCGCTGGCAGATGGCACCGGGCAGTCACGTCCGAGAGCCCAGCAAAAACAGATGGCAGCCGAGGAGAGGTGTAGAGGGCAGGCGGGCAAGTGAATGGATGGATGGATGGACGGATGGACGGACGCACAGACAGGAGGATGGATGAATGGCATTGCTCCTCCCCACTGGTTTGGAAGGTGGTGGACACTGGTAGCTGTGGTTGCAGGCTTGACCCACAGGTTGGGCTGGGCCTGTTGCAGCTTTGGCTTTGTTGTGGCTTTGGCTTTTAAGGTGGCCGAGTTTTAGGTAGGCTGCAGAGCAGCCACTGGAGGCTGCACGGGGCAAGGAGAGCCGTCTGAGGTCTGGGTCTGGTCTGGCGAGTCCGCCCTGGCCAAGGTTCTGTCGGAGACTGACTGGCTAAGCCTCCCAACACCGGCAGTGGCAAAGTCATCGGTTGCCTGGTGACACGGCCTCACCCGACGGCCCCATAAGAGATGGGAATGGGAGATGGCCAGCGAAAGGGAAAGTCTGACCTACATTACGGTCAGGGACTGTGGCTTTCCCTTGCCCTCTCCCGACTCAAAGAGCTTGGGCTATTATGGACCACGTGACAGGGGTTTGATTCCCTCTCAGCTCTTTCTTCCCAACCAAAAGCCCACGTGTCTGGGTGTGCGTGCTGCCTTTGTTGCTATGCGCAAAAAAAGACTCACAAATACACAAACAACAAGCACACCGACTCACTGTCCCAGGTTCACAATCCAGCAAGGACAACCTGTTTATTTGATAAACAGACATCCTTTTTTTCCAGAGGAAACTTTAGAGTCGCTGACCCACTTTCCATAACGTACCTCCCTCGAAGATGAAACCACTGAATTTGGGCTAGACACTCCATTTTTTTCTTCTTTTAAAACCACAACGCCAGATGTTGCTGAAAACCGAAATGTGATGCATTTTTTATACGGTAACGAAACATACAAACATCATGTAAAAATGGACCTTATTGTTCTTTCTTGTCATGGTGGCAGAATACCCTATCACTGTTCCTACCGTAAAAAACAACAATGCCAATGCTTTGTCATCCTTAAATTATATAACAAGGGTTACAAGGTCACGTGTACATCCTTGTTGCTGACATCCTAGCATGCATTTCTGCTTGCCATGACGACTCACTGAACTGCTGCCATGCGGCTCATTAAAATGAGTGGTCTGCGAAGGGCCCTTGGAAGCCTGTATTAAAATGCTGAAAGGCCCACAGCCTGCAGGCAGATACGCATTGTTAGGATGCACTCTGACAACGGCCAGAGCAGATTCCTGTCACCGCTCTTGCACATTGGAGAGACACTCAAGAAATCACATTTTGTTTTGTTGTGTGCATGTGTGTGTGTGTGTGTGTGTGTGTGTGTGTGTGTGTGTGTGCGTGTGTGTGTGTGTGTCTTTTCAAGGAAAGGAAAGGAAACCAATGAAGTTCTAAATATGAAGTTGACATAATGGGAGAGTGCAGCTCGTGGACTGTGTGAAAAATGAGTCATCTCATAATCTAAAGGGGCGGGAGGTTGGTGAGGGGTGGGGGTGGGGTGATGTGGTAGGTCGGGGTTGGGCCCCCCTAATGTGATGACAGCTAATTGGAATCTTCACTGCTATTTACTAAGGAACAAGAAAAAAATGTAAAGAAGAGACTAATGAAAATGTCACTGTATTGTAAAAAATATTATACTACACTAGAACTTACAGCTGATCCTGATTCTGACACAAATCATTGCAAAGTGTGGCCTCCATCAGCTTGTATTGTTTCAAACTCTTAGGTGGAAGTTTACATACGGGTGTGATGGGTTTGAAAAAATAGGTCCACAAGTAAGATTGAATGGTCAAAAACCTGTTGGAAACAGTTGGAGGCAACAATTTTTGTGTCAGCGAATCAGTGAACATTACTGACCACTTGGTGAGATTCACTTCTTTACAAACAAATGTTTATTGCTTTTTAGGAAAGATTGCAGCAATGCACCTATGCAGCCATTCTGTAGGAGTGTGTGTGTGCTTTCTGTAAAAAAATACATTTTGTATTGTATTTCATCATAAATGATCAGGAAACAAGGCTTTAAATGTAGAAAAACAAACCTATCCTTTAACCAAGGAGTGGAACCATTTTTTATTTAAGTTTCCAAAAAGTCTGTCACTGTTTATGGCCGTTGATGATCAACAGTGCCACATCCCTGATCATAGTCCTCTTCCCCACAAATATTTGTCTTTGTGCTTTTACTCTTTTGCTCTGGATACTGTAACCAATTAGGCCTGAGATTTTTTTTCTTTTTTGTTATCACTTTCAGTGTCTTTTTTGCTCTCTGTATAAACACCATGTTATAAAAGTGCCTCTTATGGCACCAGGGGAGTTCAAAAAAAAAAAAAAAAAAAAAAAAACGGGAGCCCATTTTGGCACTTTAGCCGGCATGTCTTATAAATAAGTAATAGCCCTGGACATGTAGCGGTTGGTAGTGGTGGAAGCAGGTCCCATGCATCAAGCCCACCTCTGTTTGCGTTGTGCATATTTCATAAGCTTTTCGGGGGGGTGGGGCGGAGAGTGGAGGAGTCGGGGTGTGTGTGTGTGTGTGTATGTGTGTGTTGGGAGGAGGAATGGGGGTTGGTCTGTGGGAATAAAAGGCGTCCATACAGGCCCCGGTCTGTTCACTGTCAGCGCAGGAGCGGCTATTAATAACACCTGCCGAGGTGTCCTCAGTCACCGACACGAGTCCACCCTGGGGTTTTTTCCCCGCAGCCTTCCGTCCGAGTGACAACAAAATTGTCCCCCTGTTGTAGCGATTATAAAGGCTGCTGGGACAAGGGGCAGGGTAAGCAGGCCATTTAGCCTAAGACTCTGTTACCCTGCTTCCTGTACAGTGTCCAGGGTCGCTTTTAGTCTGGCTGCTAAGCTATCATCGAAAGGCAGAATGTGCTAGATGTTGCATCTGGTGATAGTTTTTTAAATAATGTATGTAATGTAATAGTATGTTTCTGTAAACTTTCATCAAAAGCATGTTGATAGAAAACTCACTTATTTTGCTGCTTAATTGTAGTTGGAGTAATTGGAGTAAATATGCAAACACATTCTGTTAAACATTTAAACCCAACTTATCATGCATGCAGAAAAATTAAAAAGGAAATGTAAAGAAATAAAATCTGAGACTTTTAATCACAATTAATTATCCATTCCTTTCTTTCTAACATGTGTAAGTATAGTGCACAGACGGCTGGTGTAAATAATGAAATGGAACTTGTGGACAATTTTCAGTCACTTTCTGTTGAGATTTGTGGCACATTTTACCTCTCCTATGTTTTTGATAACAATGTTCTCTGAAATAACTCGCTGTTAAATGCAGTTTTTTTTTTTTTTGCCCACTGTCAGTTAAAGTTAA
The DNA here is from genome assembly GCA_015244755.2 of Tenualosa ilisha. Classification (NCBI taxonomy): domain Eukaryota; kingdom Metazoa; phylum Chordata; class Actinopteri; order Clupeiformes; family Clupeidae; genus Tenualosa; species Tenualosa ilisha. The sequence continues at coordinate 221,995 of PYXC01000767.1, forward strand.
ATACGCTCATGACCACAAAAACAACGAAAGAAGAGGAAAAAACAAAACGCTATTATTGGTTTTGTTGGAGTATTACTTTGGAAGTGGTGAGGCTCGGTTGAGTTAAGGCTGCGCTTGATTGACAAAAGTCTGACACCTGGTCTATCCTGCTCCACTCAGGACCTTTCAGAGTGCCGTCACTCAGAGGTGACTCATCGTGCGGGTCCGTCCACCACACGTCTGGGACACAACCATGTACGCCTGTGACTAGGCAACCGGCCTCAATGTTGTGAACACAGAGGCTGCAGTTGCTCTCTAATTCAACTTCCCCAAGCCAGTGAACTGGTTTTCCCCAGCCTAAGAGGCGTGCGGTTACAATTGCCTGTAATGGTTAGTGTAGGCCATCATACAAAGCTGTCTTGGTTTATTGTTGATTGAGTTTTGCCACATGCCACAGCCGGTGGAAGGACAACATATGACCCTATAATGCACCTGGTTTTGATACCGATTTGAGACGCCATGTCCATGTAATTATACAAATTCTCTGAAAAATCCCAAAGGGCAAATCTAATTTTACGTATCTCTCAGCCAGTCCACATAACTTGACCCTGTAATTGCATTTTGTAATTTAACAAAAGTGATAAAAAGCCATTAAGATGAAGGTATGTCTCTCACATATTACCATGAGGGCAGATAATTGCCACGGCATACTCTGGAACTCACACTTTTTTTCTTTTTATCCACATAGTTTAGCACCTGTAAACAACAAAGAGTTATGGACACTACCCCACGGAGACAAGAAATTCACATTTATAACTTGAAGGTTGGCATTTGACCTAACTTGTTGTTAACCAGAGACAATGAAAAAAAAGCTGTACTCGAATAACATTAGTCCAAATAGGGAGCAGTGAAAACGCTTTTAGGAAAAGAAGGATTCCTTTAATGTGTAGGTGTGAAATTTGTTAAAGGTAAATGTCAATAAAAATGCTATATTTGCCTGCCAACTATGTGCCAAGATACCAACAGGGATGTTCTCTCTTGCTCTCTTCCCTCTGTCAACACACACAAACACAAACATGTGGACACACACACGCACACACACACACACACACCTCAGCCCCCGAGGCTTGATGGTCCGTCGTTCTGTGCTCACACAGTTCCGCTATTGTTCTCACACACACACAGTCAGGTAGCGTTGCCCACTAAGCAACCCTCTGGAAAATGCTGTCGCCATCCACGTGTCCAAGGCACTTATAAATACATGTTGCAGTCTGGAAATTTCCATCCAAATAAAGCAATTGCTCCTGAAAGAAGCATGAAAGAGGGGCCCTTGCACCAACTAGCTACCGAATGAAAGAATTACCGACAGCTTTACAGGTTCCAGATTTTCATCTCTTTTTCACAGTCTCCACTTTCACTAGAAATTATGACAGTGTTCATGTGCTACTGGCATGCATGCACTGTCCATAAATTTCATAGTTATTTTTCTATACCACTCCTGTAATGAATACACTGAGTTGTGTTGAAAAGAGGATAAAACATACTGTGTATCCTATCCTGTGTGTCCAAACACCCTGTCTAAATTCTTTTCATCGCCTATGTGTCATGTCAGGCGCTTTCAGTTGCAATATGCTGTATTTTCTATACTGCTGCCAGGGGTCTGTCAAAACTGGAATTAAATGAACACATTCCTGTGGTGCCCATCTTTTCTGAGCATCCATACGGTTAACTACCTGGCTTAGGAGGTACTCACAACACTAAGTCAGTGGCTGCTCACATGTGTCACTTGCTTTTAACATGCATTAAGTCTCATGTTTGAGTCCACAGCGATCGGGTGCAGAATACCTGAAGCTTTCAGCTTGACAAAACATGCTAACATGATACTGAAGAAACAACCATAAAATAGGACACATATAGCAAGTCATGAAAGATTTTGAAGACATTTTAACTGCATTGTAAGCTCTATGAAATACCTAACTGTGACCCCTATGCATTTAAGCTCTTTAATACTGCTCAGTCTCCTTTACTTTTATAAGAGCTCTCCCTCTGACGTTATGCGTTATCCCTGAATCACTTCACCCATTCGAAAAGGCCTGATAATCACCTGAATCATTAAAAGGCTTGTACTGTACTGACGAGGCCTTGAGTGAAGTGCACTGCTCAGGGAGATGCACTGCCCTAAGTTTCATAGTTAATGCAAGGAATGAGATGGAGACAGCTGCTGGTGAAGGGCGTGTGTGTGTGTGTGGTGTGTGTTGGGGGGGTGGTGAGGAAGGGGGGGGGGGGGTGGGGGGGCGTGAAGTGTAATGTGGTGATAGTGTGTATGGGGATGGGGGCACAAATGGACAACTTGTGTTCTAGATGGAGTGTATCACGTCCAAGGACATTAATGAATAATACAATTTTTTCTCTCTCTCACAGGGTTTCCTCAGCCATTTGCCATAAACCTCTGATGACCCCCTCCAGTCCTCCATATAAACCCCTGACTGCTGGTTGGTCAGTGACTCCTGTCTCTCACCTGTATGACAGATTAGTTTAATGATGAGGCATAGGGCAAATTACTGTAGAAAGTGTTTACTGTAGAATGTGATGAGAATACTCTTTAATATTTACTTCATATAGTTAAGTATGTGTAGTTTCATAATGATTTCATAATTCCATAAAATTGTTTTTAAATTGTCTTTCAAATCAATAAATGTCATCATATGAAAATAATTAATTGTGAAAAAGGTCTTCCATTCCATGATGATTCAGATGAGTGCCTGACAGTAAAACCAAAACATTTCTCCTGAGATGACTTAAGCCGTATGGGACATGCATGCCCAAACATCTATTGTGGGGTCTCTGAGTATAGCTATCAAACTCTCATGCCACTTGCTTGAATTCTGGGTGCACTGTGGACATAAATGTAGCCTCTGTAAGCACAACAATATGACATTTTTCACTGGACTGAAAGCCATGGGCGAAGGCTCCAAAAAACACAAGTATGAAAAGAGAGAGAGAGAGAGAGAGAAAAGCAGAGCTCCACTTTACTCACAAGGGACCGCTTGTGATCCATTAATTAACACTCGGGTCAGCAGCTTGTGCCACTGGTCACCGGAATTCCCTGCTCCCCCTCGATTGTTCCCTGGAGACCTGGTGGATGTTCAATAGATGAACAGTAATATCTTCCTGTCCTTGTGTAGTGGTAGCGGATATTGCACAGATCTTCACTCGGAAAGGTTACCGCGGATCCAAGGCTATTATTTAAGAGCTCAGCTTGTGGCATTTACAGCCGTTGGCCTATAATTACAGCGTTCCATGGCCGGGTTCATTTCGGATTTGAATAATTGTACACTGAACCAACATCAAATTCAATACCTCGACCGTCTTGCCATTGTGATTAGGTGGTGTGGAGTAATTTGAGAGGCTAAATGTCAAGTGCGGGTGACTTTGCATCTGTTATGATGTGTTTCGGCGGGTGAACCCCTCCTCAGTGCAAATTGTTTTGTTTTTTTTTTTTCCTCCTGCTCTTTCTCTCTTCTTCATTACTTTGATGAAGTGTCTTTTGGGGATTATTTGCCTCAAGGGATACAAATTGTCTTTGCACTTACAAATAATAATAATAATAATAATAATAATAATAATAATGATGGTGAGTTCATCTGTAGGCTTTTAGCTCAAACTCAAAGAATCTCCGAGCGATTCCACTGAGATTGTCATGCCTCTGCCCTCAAACCTGATATTTTCCTTTCTAAATCAGACCTCTGTTTTATATGCACTCAGTACTTATCCATATACTTACACATACCTACCCAGTGCATCATAAATTTTGGGCTGCTTGCACCACAAGAAGACAATAGTTGAAGGCCCTGTCAAAGTCCCAAGCCAGCCAGAGGGGCAGGACCCAAACAGTCATCAAATGTCTGCCCCTTAAATGCTTGTGGGACCTCAAAGTGCTGTGTCACACACAACCCTATGTGAAAGTACACTTTCACTTAAAGAGGGCCTTAGACGTGTACCAGGGCATGGCCTTCCCTAATGAAAAAGCATGTGGCTCACAAATTAGAGGGGGCACATGCATACAGTGCTTCCCCGGCTGGAGTCACATCACATCTCGTATCCCCGAACCATAAACATTGTGCCATAATAAGTGATCGGGATGAGAAAAGCCGGGTTTGTTTGGCTTGAAAGGGGAGACTCAGATTGGAAGGTTTAACCTAAGTCAATCCCTTAGGTGGATAAACATTTACATTAACCCATTCCTCGTTTCCATGTGTGGGATTTCTTAATTGCACCTCTTTTTATAGTACTGTTATGTTACGCTATGGAGTTGAATGGAGCCTTTTTCTTTCCCTCCCAGGCCTTGGTGGTCATATTCTGATCCTTGATACTCTGGGTTTATGTGAAGTCGACGTATTTGGACAATCAGTGTGAGTAGAAGCATGGTTATTCCCTCTGTGTTGTTTTTTTTTTTCTTCTGTAACACAAGGGGCCTCACTCTCTGGCCTGGGATATCTCAACCCCGTTAATAACCCACAGATCTCCATAGGTCCGACTCGCGCACCCAGTGAATTCACCCATCTCACTTGCAGTCTAAAACTCATGGGCGTCCACCCCCCATTCCTCACACACACACACACACACACACACACACACCACACACACACACACACACACAGACACACACACACACAGATCCCCTCTCTTCCCGACAACAAACGGAAACCCTCGTGCCTCCTCTGGCCTTCACCCTCCACCCCTCTGTATGGTATTTAATCCTGGGGTTCTGTCTGGAGCGAACGGCTGCTAACGCTCTCCAGGGCTGACCCAGTTCATCCATTTTAGCAGGGGAGACAACCAGCCTGAACAACGGCTTCCTGACCCCCAAGCTGCTTAACCCCTCCACCCTCTTCACCCCCTGCCTCCACAGCTCTCCTGGCCCAAAAATTGTGATGGTTCCCAGGCTGTATGGTGGTGGGTAAAGGAAAAGAGCTCTGGGTCCCAGGCAGCGTACAAATGTTGATTCCCCATCAGTCTGAGGATAGCGGATGGTAGATGGCAGTGTGTCTGTGTTTGTGTGCGTGTGTGTGTGTGTGTGTGTGTATGCGTGTGTGTTCATATGGGTGTAGGGACAGAAACTGGCACACTGCTCCAGAGCAGGTCTCCTCTGGGCAGCAGACACATCCACATCTGGAGAGCCTGCCCGCCTGGGTATCCACTCTGCTCCGTCACAGCTGAAGCGCCGCGGCTCACCCCGACACAGGCCTAATTAAACCCAATTAGACAAATCCCCGGGACTCTGAAATAATCTGCAGGATTGCTGGGTAAAACAGGAAAGGGAGGGTGGGGGTGCTGGAGGTTGGTGGTGGAGGAGCGGAAAAAAAAGGAAGAAATGGAGAAAAAAAAAAGAATCTGGCAAAGGGAAAGAGCTGCACTTCCCTACAGAACAAAGCGAGCGTACAGCTTCTAATGTATCAAACACATGGATTAGCGGTTAGCTTGGGGAGCTTCAGTGGAGGGGAGATGTGGTTTCACATTTTCTTGGGGCTGACTTGGCCCCCCAAACAGAGTAAGTCTTGTGGGAGGCTGAGAATTCATCTATGGTGTGTGTAAATTGACAACTGTATAAAGACGAGTAAATATATCATAACCCTGTCTTGGATAATTTATTTTTGTTCGAAAAAGACAGGTGCTGCGATGATTTTTCCATATTTTTTGGAACTGGCCTTGTGCTATGAACAAAACAGACCTGTAATTTGACCATAACAAAATTCTCCTCGGGGAACTTTTTTAATAGAGAGAGAGGGAGCAAAAAAAAAAAAAAAAATGTTTTCGAGGGTGAAAACCTGCCTGCGATACAAATTTTCAAATTGACCTTCCCAGAGTAGTAGTGGTGCACTGACTTCCAACGACTGTTCACGCCTCGGAGTACAAGCCACACAGTGAAAGCTTCTCACACAGCTCTGCCCGGTCCCATTCTCTCTCTGACCAGAATAAGAGCATGGGATTTTTTACAGTGAGCCCAGCAGACTCCGCGCTGCGCTCCAGCACAATCAATGGAGAGGATCCGAACTAAACGAGCACATTTCTCTCGCCCTTTGGCTCTGTCGGCCCTTTTGTATTGCCAATCCCTTGGCATATAATGTTACAAAGGCGGCAATATTTTCATACAGCAGAAAGATAATCTTGCACTTGACTTCCAATATTGAGTCATTTTAACAGGCGTAACCCGGGCCATGAATTATTCAGGGGCATTCAAGCCTCCTCTCTGGCCCCCCTGGAAGGAAGCTCTCCCCTCGGCTGGCCGTCACAGGATCTCGGCAGCTAATTCATTATTCAACAGGCTGGAGAGGCAAAGAGATAGAGAGAGAGAGAGACAGACACACAGAGAGAGAGAGACAGAGGGGGAAAGAGAGAGAGAAGGAGAGAGGGAAAGAGAGAGACAGCCTGCTGGCCAGGTCTCCTCCTTCTCCTCCTCCTTTCACTCCTCCCAAGGCCTTTGCTTTTTGATTTCCTTCCCACACTTTTTACCCTTGACTGCTCGCATGTGTGTTTTCCTCTCGCATAACCATGAGCCACAGATGTCCGTATCACCCTTGCGATGGGAGGGATGGAGTGTGGGTTTGGTTGCGGGTGGAGGTGTGTGTGTGTGTACGTGCGTGTGTGAGTACATGTGTGTGTTTAGGAAGGATGTGTATCAAGGAGGCGGGGGGGAGACATTGAATGGCAGTTGGTGGTGTGGGTGGCGGTGGCTCCTGCTGTGCTCGAAAAGCAGGATTACATCACAGGGGTCACCTGGGCTGTGATCGGCATCTGTGACCTCAATCTCAGGACAATGATGATTGGAAGGATGATGATAATTTTCTAGCATCATTTCTGATGAGTCTCTCATTGTTGCTTTTATCATTGTTATCATGACGTTATCATGATGATATTACTGCAATAATTCTGTTATGGTCGTCGTGATTATAGCCATTATGATTCTGATTAGTACATCTTTGAAGGCAGAATGGGCAGTTTTGTTGATAAAACACCTCGGGGCTTATAATAATGTTAAGTCAAGCAGGTTTGACAAACAAGCTGTGCTCCCCTAGTCATAACATGCACATTTGTTAATCTGTTTCTGTGCGTTTCAGCGTTTGTGTGCACATGTCCCACCCAGTCAAATGTAAAATTAATGTATCATGAGCAGACAGGAACAGGCAGAGTGTGCGATTGTTGTGTTTTGAGAATCACAACACCAAGTTTGCAGAAATAGGATGCATTTAGATATAAATATCCAAAACGTGCCTGTCCCACTCACGGTATGAGTGAGTATGAAGATCTTACACAGTGCACTCACAAGTCATTTGGCTTAGCAGAACGATGTAATACAGACTTCCATGTTGTAACAGCAAATATCTTACACTGATACATTTTTTTTTTGCATTCCTGGTTTTTCTATTATGTTATCTCTTCTCTAACCTTGCGTGACTTGCCCAGCACTGCTGTGGTCTCCCCAGGCCTGTGGCTCAATAACAGCCATCCCCCTGGTTTCTCTAATGGCCCGGCCGAGTCTCCCTGCTGTGTTATTGGAAAGATCTGCGACTCAGAGAGAGAGAGAGAAAGAGAGAGAGAGAGAGAGAAAGTAAGAGATAAAGACAGGGAGAGATGCTTCCTTCGGCTTACCGAGGTTCAGGCCACCGCGATTTGGACACGGCTCCTCGGGACGTAACTGAATTCTGACACAGGCATTTGTCAAGAGCCCCTTACTTCCTGCCGTATCGCTTTGCCGAGGAACGGATCCGCCCTGGCCCCGGGCCAGCGGCATGAGTCACGGATTTCTGAGGTCTGCGGAGGGATAGAACGCATCCAGGTCTTCCTGCCGAAGCCCGCACCTTGCCGCGCCAGAAGCTCGCCTAGTAACGTCACGGCCCCCAAGGCCTCCAACTCGCTGGAGAAAGAGATGGAAGAGGAGGAGGAGGAGGGGGCTGGGAAGGTGGAGGAAGGTGAGAAGCGCCGCAACAGTGCAGCCTACGCAATTTATATGGAGAAAAACGTGCTGGATTGCACTGGAAAGAGTCTATAGTGTGTTGAGGTGTGAATAGGATGGACTGGGAGGCACAGACTGAGTCCATGAGGACTTATGGGTAGTTGAATCCACATGAGAATGTCAGAGGTTTCGTGATTACTATTCCATGTTAGACTATTCCATGTTAAAGTCGCAGGGCAGGGGAAGAGGTTGTAATGTTCACACAGCATAACACTGGAGAAGGAGGTGGTGAGTTATGCTATCAGAGGACAACTGTTGAAATACACTCTTTGTAGTCCTTTGTCCTCCAAATGTAGTGTTGAAGAGGAATACTTCAAACACACATTTTGAGATTGATGGAAGCATAAAAATTGACAGGTTTTAGGGAATAATGTATTTTGTTTATGTGTATAATATGTGTAATGCTATTACATTTTCACAAGTTAGCAAGCCTAGGAGAGTAAAGGGTATTCCTGTGGTCCAGAGGGTCCTTGTGTTACTGCTTTCCGTTGGATGGCATTACAGTGATGTAGGCCATAAACCATGTCAAGAAAAATAATAGTGTACAGAATTTTATTTATTCAAAGCCAATGTAGATGCACGATTTCATGATCTTATTCAAAGGCTTTTCCCCAATGCACTGTTCATACAGAGGAAACAGGAGTATGCTGCTGTGTCTCTATCTGTGTCTCTGTGTGTGTGTGTGTGCGTGTGCGTGTGTGTGGATGCCAGATGTTAACCAGGGACACTGAGGATCAGTGATCTATACAGGTGAGATAGCATCATTTTTCTCTGCTCCCTCAGATCATTTATGCCTCATTTACATTTAACGCGAGTGAAGACATCTGTGAGTTCACTGCTCCCTTTTGCTCTCTCACTCCACCACCCCCCATCCCTTTCTCTCTGTCGACTCCCACCCCTTGCTTAGATCATCTCTGCCATGGCTGCATTCATGCATTATGGGTTTACCTTCCCTCCCTTTTTCTATTTGTCTGTCTGTTTCACGGTATCACACATGGAAACCGCAATTACTTTAAAATTAAACCGACAGAAGGTAATATAACTATATTGCTATATATATTGTATATATATAAGTATATTGCTTTGAATTTTTAAAGTAACTTTACAAGCACAATTTTGTGGAAAAAATCGTCTTTAAATGTACGTAACTGACACAACAAATTTGATGTTCAAACATGACTTTTTAGATTGTGGAAATATGGTCACAGCAAACATATGGTGTGATCTTTTAAGGCTTCAATTAGCATCACGTAAGCCACACACCAAACTGTTCACGTTGCCTTGATTTGCCTTGCGCAATTTACATTCTTTAATAATGTCAAGACATTTCCAGATGTGTGCGCTTAAAAAAAGAAAAAAGACTGGAAGGCTGTAAAATTGAAATAACCACACCACATTCCTGAAAACTTTAGCAGTGACCATTTAACCAAGGTAGATCCATAACTAGCCATTAACACTTTGGTCCACTTCCTCTTCAAGCCTGACTTCCAGAATGAAAAAAAGTGAAAAATGGGAAAAGTGATGGCGCAGTAGTTGACCCTTTACATTAATATTTTTTCTACAAAAGATCAGTGAACTCCTTATAGTGCTCAGAAGAGTTGTTACTAAACCTATGAGAGGGATCCATATTCTCCCTGATCACTGAACATTAAACATGGGCAGTCATGAGACAATTGAAAATTCATGTGTTTTTCACCTTATTTCAGGTGTCATACCTGTAGAGATGTGGATTTTGTACCATATCAAAATGTGTGAAATTCCTGTGTGTTATTGATTGCCTGCAAACTGACTGACATATTTACACCTGGGCTGTTACTTCTGTCGCTTCATGTTGCAGTTGCTAGTGCCTGATGATTAATCAGGATCCTGTGGCCTCAGCAGTGGAGAGCGGTGTAAACACCGGGTCCTTACGCAGTTCAGCGTGTGAAAGGAGAAGTGCAAAAGAATGCGAGGCGCTGCACTCGCGTCTCGAGCCCTGACGAAGCAGGGGGCCTCGAAGGGCTTCCTGTCTGATGGAATCCATCCTGCGGGAGTTTTTAATTAGGATCCTCACACGTTTTACAGTCCTTGCTCTTCAGTCTCTCACACGCTCTCAACTCTGCTGTGTGCCACTTAGATAACAATACCTGCTTTATCTGTTTTTTTCCCTTTTTTTGAGAGCAAAGGTGGGTTAGTAAGGTTATACCTGCTAGTGTAGTTTGTCAGTGGCAGGAGAGGGTGCCGAACTCTTGTTGTTTGCATACATTCATCACATTCAGTCATGTTATGCACATCACATGTAACTAAGTGGCAGGAAAAGTCATTATTATCTATATATCTACTACCATTACGCTTGCCATTGTCAGCAGAGACAGATCAGTTGTTGCCTGAAGGTTTTAAAAGCAAAAACCAAATAGATTTGTACAATAGAAATGTTTTCAAACCTTCAATCACATGTGCAACACATTAAATAAAATAATCCTTAAAGAGTTCAGCATTAGGACTGACCTATGAAATTCCAACACAAACAGCATCATGGCTGACGACAATAAGTCATCACCTGTGGGCTGCTCCCAACAGTGGAGCTGATATTACTTTCAGTCTGTGCCTATATCTCCATGTCTCCATGAGAGCCCCCACTCTACCCCCACCCCATCCACCCCCACTGGCTACTCAGGGCTTTTAATGTCAACAGCCCCTCGTTATCGTCTTGATTTCCACCATTCCCATCAGACGACATTGATCAAATATCACACACTTAGCAAGGGGGCCAAGGCAGGCATTAGGCCAGAATGCCTGCTTGTTGTGCCCAGAAAACACATTGCATGCACCCCATGTGATGCCCACACACACATAAATGCCATTATGTCTGATTGCACTCTCCATCTCGGGGGCCATGTACATTAGCGGGTTTACCTGTTATTTATACTTGGTTCAAGTGGAGGCTTTCTGGGTGTCGGCATTAGCCGTGGCTATTTTGCCCGGCCACCAAGGGCATGCGGGAAAGTGATTGGGGGTAATGTTGCTGGAGAGTCCAGGCTGTAAGGAGTGCTGATTCCGGCTGTGAGTGTCTTTGTGTTATTTGGATGGATGCACTTGATCCACGCATCAAAAAAAAAAAAATCTGGGTTAATGTACAGACGAAGCATCAGATGCCTCTGTAACTTTGCACTGGTGTTACATCAAATGACACATCTCCCTAGGATGCTTTTTACATTAAATTAATCTGCCTGTAAAAACAGACACTGTAAGCTCCTTGACTGTTCACTACCGAGGCGATGAACAATGTAGTCATAGATAAGGCGATAAGCAAACAGATAAGGATATGGGTGTTTGATCGGGAACAGATTTGAGATTTCAATAGACTTTAATATAAATATTATCTTCTCTGTGCTTCAAAAGGATGCATCAAGTGTATTAGTGGGTAGCAGGGTGCTGTGTGAATGCAATGTCGAATTTGCCCCAAGCGAAAAATACTACAATGACTGTGCCACTGTGGCAGGGATGAACCTGTTGGTGATGCAAAGGCTGTAAATAATTGCTTCATCTCCTGACACAATGGCAGATCGCCTCTCCAGCTCTGTGCTTGCCAGGAGTGGGCATCTTTCATCATCGCGCTGGTGGTGATCGCCATCATGCCATGCCAAGGAGGCAAGGGATGCCGAATTCTGCTAGGCAAAAAAAAAAAAAAGAGAGATAGAGAGAGAGAGATAGAGAGAGAAGAAAAATCAAACAAAAACATTTGTGCTGTAGTGAATTTGATTGTCATGCTAATTTGGACGAGTGAGGCGATTAAGACATGTTGAGGCCGGGCTCTCTGGCGCGAGCATGCTGTTGCCAAGGAGACCCGCGGTTAAAACACTTTCTTGTCAGTCACAATAAAAGCACGGATCTCCTGCGGGGAAAACAAGGACTCGGTGCACTCGATGCCCACTCACTCATCCCTCGGCCCTGGTGGATTTGTGCACAGCAGCCTCGTGTGTAGGTGGATGCGCCAGCAAGCCAGCGTGTGTGTGTGTGTGTGTGTGTGTGTGTGTGTGTGTGTGTGTGTGGTGTGTGTGTGTGTGTGTGTGCAAGCTTACAAACTTCACGCAGGATGAACCACTCGACATGCTTTAAACACGCAACAACAATGCCTCATTCCTTCCACTGCCCCTCAGGCATAAGCCTTTGCTTTGGGTCCTGTGTAGTCAGTGAGTGCCACTGGCGGACAGTTCCAAGAAGCTAGTGTGTGTGTGTGAGTGTGTGTGTGTGGGGGGGGGTACAGAAAAGACTGGGGCCTACCATGTGAGAGAGAGAAAAGGGAAGCCAAAAATATGATTTTATTTATTATTTTTTTTTCGATGTAAGGACTACTTCTGGGTCTGCATAAAAGAGACATCCTTCTTGTGTAGAGAGTGTTTCACAATGAACAGCAGCCTATGATTTTGATGCTGACAACATTCATGAGGTTACTTATTGAAGTTTGTCCAGCTAACATTTTCTTTCAATCACCACATTATCCAAAACAACAGAAAATAGAGAAAGGAAAGAGAAAATGGAGAGAGAAAAGAACAGAAAAAACAGCTTGATGCAGTCAGCCAAGGTCCCACCCTCCTGTGTGCAGCAGTGCAGACGGCTAATTAGCCTTTAATTGTGATGTGTTTGTCATGATGGACGTTTGTGTGCCGGGGTCGGTGCCATGTGGTCGGGGCTGCAGACCGGCCGCTCTCCCCGGGATTGGACGTTGGTGGAGCGCGGGCACCCGGAGGGGAGGCGGAGGTGGGGGTGGGTGGTAGGGGTATGGGGTGAGGCGCCTAATGGCCGCCTCACGCTCCCGCCTGGCCCCCGTAATGACAGAGTTCATGGTGACCCCTGCCCTGACTCCCGGCACACAGCTCCGCGTGTTGTCCACAGCTTCAGGCCTTTTCCTTTCTCTTTCGCTGGGTCTTTTTTCTTCCGGTAGAAGAGGGCTGCCGCCAACCGCTTTAATGGAGAGTGATGCCACAGAGGATGGCAGGGGTGCGAGGGAAAGTGTGAAGGACACAGTGTCACAGCACAACAACAAACATTTTGACCTAGAGGCACCGCAAGATAAGGACAAGGCCTGGCCATTGGATCAGCATAGCTGTAGTTCTTGCCACATCTAAATTATTCACTAATGAAAGTCCTGCAGTGTCTTTTGTTATGTCATTAGGGAGCCAGATATGCCGCAATATTTGGCAATCCATAGGTGATCTCAATGTGTATTTTTACATGTGTATTTTTGTGCACATTTCATGATAGAGTGACTGTGTGAGAAGGTTGGGAAGAGGAGATAACTACTAATCGAACTTGTTCAGTGACAAGAATTGCTGTCCAATAAGTTCCATATGTTTTGTGAGTGCGGTTAAAGACTGCAAACAAAAAACATGCCAAAGTGCAGTTTTTTAGATGTGTCAAACCTAAGCACATCTGTCTGCATCTTAATTACGATCATTGGCACCAGTGAGACATATGCCTTACAAGTCGGAGACAAACATCTACCTCTGCGCTTAACACGAAGCTTCCATATTGGACATGTGATTTCTCTCCCTGTGGAAGGCGGTGGGCATATGTCATCTCATCTAAGAATGTGAAAATTGAGTTAACAATGTCTCATTATGCCCAAGACCAAAGCAAGGAGAGAGAGCCATCAGGTTTTTTTTTTCGCCGGCTTTCTGGGAGATGATTACCCTTGTTCTGTCAACGCCAGCTGAGAAGTGCACAGGAAGAAGGTCCTTAAAAACATCTTCCTCCTGCGGCGGACACGCGGCGCAATTATCTTTGCCACAGCCTCGGCCAAGGAGGAACCCGTCAGCGGGGCAGGCAGCGAGCGGAGAAAGCGCCACGGCGCTGTGGGTGGACTGTCTGTTGGAAGGTCACCGAGCCCATCTTGAATCCAGACGCACCACCAGGCTCCGGTGTGTGTGTCTGTGTGTGTGTGTGTGTGTGTGTGTGTTTGTTTGTGTGTGCATGGAGAGAACTTGGAAGTGAAAAGAGAGCAATGATTGTACCGGTTGTTTCTTTCCCACTGCGTCTGTCTGATATAGAGAGAAGTAAAAAGAAGAAGAAGAAGATGAGAGAGAAGCTCACACATTCTATCTCCGATCTTTGGGTATGACAACGACATATTATACGCTCTGACACGAGGAAGAAAAAAACGTAACCACCTACACAATACAACTTTAATAAGTCACTCAAGTTCTGCTATAACGAACTAGCCTATGCGTTATTCTCATCTCCTACTCAAGTGAACAAGAGTGTCAGATTTTTTTTTCTTTTGCTGTAACCCAGAATGAAATTATAAGGAATATCACCTGCACTTTTAAGTAGCAGTTAATGTAAAAGTTGTCCTCAAAAGCTGTCTGGTGATGTGCCATTCTGGTAAAACAAGATTGAAACAGCTGCACCACGCTCATTTCCTGTCTTTCAGGCAAGTCTAATGTAAACTGAGCTAACTAACTAAAGGTAAGCTACAGTCTGCACACTTCTGTGTCTGAACCAAGCAAATCTGAGAACAGGAAAGTTACTTTACTTAGCAGCCCCCCCCCCCACCACACACACACACACACACACACACACACACACACACACACACACACACACCACACACAGGACATAAACACACAAGCTCGAGTTGCAGACAGGATCAGGACAGGTTTCCCTTTGGGATTAAACACACTCCCATTTGTAGTTGGCTATGCGGTACCTGTTTGGAGGAGGCTCATCTGTTAGCATGCTAAAATCTCAGTGGTATCTGCGCAGAGGCTGGGCCATGCCACTCTGTCCCTCCTCCCAATGCTGTCAGAGGTGAAAATGGATTTTGGATTTTTGATAATTGTTGGCTGTTGAGGTTAGGTGCATCACCACTCTTAAATGCCAGAATATCCTCAGGAGTTGAGAAGATTACCAACACATGTGGAGACAAATACCTTTGTAGCCAAAAGTCAGGCCAGCAGTCTGAGGGTTGACTGATTTTTATGTGATGAAAGTGGATAAGTTTGTTAAGTTAATAAGTTGCTCTTTCTCGTTCCTTTTTCAGAGAAACTTATCTTATTTGTTTGCCAACCAACATGTCTTACCAAGCAACATTTTTGTATTGTTTCATCAAGCTACCTAACTCACTTTGTGCTAAGAATAGCAAGCTTTGATAAAAAAAAAAAAGGGGGGAGAGGCTGTTGTGACAAAATCTAATCCAATAACAAACTCATCAGACAATTATTTTCAGCATGCCAATGTGTTCTGGTGTAGTGTAAGCTTCATCAGCTAAAGCAACCCCAACAGCACACACTGTCTGTGTGTGTCATTCGACAGTTGAGAGTCTCTGTTGTAACCCTCACAGCCTGCACAGTTTCACCTCACCTCAAAGGGCTGAGTGCATTTTAAGACTTTTGGCAGTGATTATACATCCAACCTTCTGTAGTAATCATTAGAGCTGCGTGGATTTTTTGGATGAGCTGGGGGTGAGGGGGTGCCTCCCCACCTGCCCCCTCTATCCCTCAGTTGTAGCCCTGACAGGTGCGTGCAGGGATGGGTGGAGAGCGGAGTGACATGGCCCCCCTGCCCCCAGCACGCTGCCCCCTGCAGGTCTGTCTTTTGTATAGCTCCCTTGCTGGCTTTGACAAGCAAACTCCCTCCCCCGTCACCCCTGTCACCCCTGCTCCCGAGTGCAACCCCCCCCTCTGGCAGGGCTGAAGGCACGGTGGATAATACCTATGTCTCAATTTGTCCCAGCTAATAACACAGGCATGTCTCAGCTCCCGGTGGGCCGCTGCTTATCGTGACGTCTGGGAGGGTTGTGTCTGTGGTAGCTCACTCTAGAGCCAGGGCGGCTGATAGAAAGGAAGGGTGTGTGTGTGCGAGTGTGTGTGCGTGTTTGTGTGTGTGTGTGTGTGTGTGTGTGTTTGTGTTTGTGTGGGTGGAGGGCTATCAGGAGTGGCTTCTTAGCATCTTGTTTTGCTCTCCACATTTTGTCTGTACATGTATTTACTCTGTCAATTAAACAGTAAGGTGGTGGTGGGGGTTGGATGCAATAGCATCACACCCCTTATTAACAGCAGGTCTGACTGGTGCTTCTCTGTTTGCACAGGCATTGGAACTGTAGATCACAGCAGCCCTGTGTAGCATGGCTTATGTAGCGGCTTGGGGATTTTTTTTTTTTTTTTTTCTTCGATGAGCGGCTTGTGCATGTAGAGGCATGTGTCGACCGATGTCTCTGATTCTCCATTAGAGGTCAGGAGCCAGTTCTCCACGTTTGTGATTCATATGCCTGTTGTGTCCTATAATTGATTTGGGTTCATTGTATTTGCATTGAACACAGATGATGTTTTTACAATCTCTCCCTCTCCCTCTCTCTCTCTCTCTGTCTCTTTCTTTCAGCTCTTAGATGCCAGGCTACATTGCTTCCTTCTTGTGACATATCAGGCATAACAATTGCTATTAAGTACATTTCAGGCCCAATTACCGCCTGTGCGTGCGGTGCATCCATCTAACGCAGCCTCTTCAGCTCACAGCAGATAGCTAATAGCCTGCGAGAGCGCTTGAGCCTTCTCTCTGTGTTAGATACTGTAAATGATGTCTTTGTTTAGACATTCCAATTCACTTTCAAATTCAGCATTAAAAACAATGAGAAATCAGTGCCTGAGGGATCTCAATAGCTGTCCAAATGTTGTAGGTCTCTCTCTCTCTCTCTCTCTCTCTCTCTCTCCCCCGCTCTCTCATGTGTGAGTGTATTACTAAACACTCGAGGGAATTAGAAATGGGATGTTAACTGGCTATTCTCTGGTAATTATGCCTGTGATCGATCCTGTGGAAATGTATGGATGAGAAAGCGCGGGATGAGAGCTCACAGCGAGCTGACCTCGAATTGATTAAAGTTTAATCCGCTGCTGTTGAGGGATTTCATCCTCATGGAGAGGCAGCTGAAGGCAAATTGCTGACATTTGAACAGCTTGTCCCAGGGGATCACTTCAGCCCGGTTCACCCAAAGTTTCCCTTCCTGGGATACTTTGAGAAAGAGGGGGGTGGGATGGGGGGTGTGTGTGGATGGGGAATGTGACAAAATGTTTCTGGGTCTTGTCCTAACGGCGGCACAGACACATTCAACTGAAACAGAGAAGGGGGTCTGGGAGGATGGTGAAGGTGGATTGGCCGGTAATGATTGGGCCCAATGTACTATTCATTAACGCACTCTCTGTTCATGGGGATCGTGGCACAGTGGTTCAAATCTCTGGAGGCAAAGCAAGCCCAAGCATTCAGCTGCTTGTGTTTTGCGTGTATTCTCACAGCGGAGAGGTCAGTTTTTTCTCCCTTCTACGAGTTCAAATGTTTTCCTTTTCCAACCTCTCAACCCTCGTCTCCTTTTTTTTTCTCCTTTTCTGTGTAAGGGGGCGGCAGTGGCAGTCGGGCATGGGGTCATTCTCAGAGGTAGCGCTTTCATTGTGAGCTCATAGCAATGGCATTTTCCCATGTAGCAGTCTGAAAGTTGAAAAGTTTGCAGACGTCATAATAATAATAACAATAATAAAAAAACACGCTCTGTATGAGCCAGTTTAGTGCCACTGAAAAATGACCTTCCCAAATATAGTAGAAAAAACTCTACTGAACAAAACCTCACTTGAAATTGTTACAAAAATTTTCCTTTCCTTTTTTAATAATAATATCTTACTAATTACACCTATACTGTGCATATGCAATCTGCATGCTTCACCATAATTGCCCAGTAGTTTCATATAGCAACTATTCCTGAGATGATTGAGGAAAAAAAAATAATAAAAAGAGAGGCTGAACATTGGCAATTCATTATCCAAACCGACATATTTGTTCATTGTAATTGTGTCAATTAGGTGCTTGTGATTACAAGGTGGCCCTTATCATCTCTCTGCTTTTAAAATCTATGTACATTCATGTACTATGTACATCCCTACTGAAATACGCTTTTCAACATAAGCATACTGACTCACAGCTATGATACTCAAGTTGACTGCAACCATGAAGGCACAGTTTTTCTGCTCCCTGATGTAGTTTACTCATCTTTTTTCCTTACACTACACATTGCCTGACGTGAAGCATGTCAGCCTGTTTAGCAAGGCACAGCAAAAGCGCCAGAAAACAAGCGCTGAGTGTCCAGGTTGAAAATGATTGCTTCAAGTGAGGGATAAAGTGGAGGAAATCTTTTCATAGCACTCTAGCTCTTGTTAAGACGGAGGAACAAAAAAAAAAAAACACTACATGGTCTCTCTGATGGTTATCGGCCCTTAGCTGTTAACCCTGTCTTCAGGATGTAATGGTGTCTGAGCAGAAACCTCAGTTTCTGACCTTTATTCCTTTCAAATTGAAAATGTCAAGAGGAGAGGTTGTGAGTGCTGCTTTCTCGGCCGGGCTATACAAAAAAAAAAAAAAAAAAAACTATCGTAGAGCCCTGGGCAAGTCTGCTTGGAGATGGTGAATCATTCCTTTTTAAGGACAGCCAAATTATGCAAAGATAATCGTGTTCGAAGATTAGCGAGTTGTATCCCCATTCCCCCAACACCACCCCCTTCCCCCCAATGCATGCAATGTTACTTAGTCACTTTAGCCTGTCAAAGGAAATTATCGTTGGAAGCAGTAAGTCTTTAAATCCATCACTGAGGGCAAAATTTCAAGCCTCTTCATTTGCAGAAAGGCCTGAGCCATCCGTCATTGTTCTACTCATGGAAATAGGCCTACTTACCAGAGGTTATCAAATGCAATGTCAGGTTGATTTAATGGCTCGCCCTGTTGTAGTATCAAGATCCTTCATTTCAGAAGATCGCAATTCTAGAGAATCCTCCCACATGTTGTAACACAAAGGCGACGGGATTCTATAGATTTTCTACAATGGGGAAAATCTGTTAGATGGAGCAACGTTTTCACTGTAATCAATGCATAAAAGCCTTTAGTCCAGGAAAACTTTTTTTTTTTCTACTGTAAACAACTGTGATGTTCACTCCATCGATGTACATGTTTTAAGGTAACTTCTAGCCTCAATTTCTTTTTCTTCCCAAAATGCCTTGATGGTTCTTTCTTACACTCACACACACCATACATTCGGCAGAAAATTGAACGGCATCCCATTTGCTGCCTCCCGGTCCCATATGCCGCAGCCACTCAACGTTAATTATGGAAGTAATATAAAGTCGAGTCTGTGCCAAGTTCATCAGCGTCTGGTTCATTTCCAGCTAACATTGGGTGAGGCGGGGGGAAGTTTAAAAAAAAAAAAAAGGGAGAAAACTAGACGACGCCACATGGATGCGTTGCACTGAGCAGGTAAAAAACTGGCACAGATGACAGGAGCCGAGCTCCGTATGGCGCCCGCATCCTGACACGAATGTTTGGGGAGATGGCAGCCCTATTCATCCATGCATCCATCCATCCACCCACCCACCCACCCAGTCAGTCAGCCAGCCAGCCAGCCTCGTGCCACCCACCTCTCACGACTGACTCATCCCATACTTGGAGCACCGCTTCCAGAAGGGGAGGTGTGCTCTCTGCTGGGATTGAGATAGGAATGGTGCCTCACGGGCCACACACACACACACACACACACACACACTCATACTTATACTCATCATAGGTAGGTGGGTGGATAGGTGTTATTGCTCCTTTCAAACCTCTATACTATCTACAAGAGACCAGAAGAGGATGGGGAGAGAGAAGGGGGTGAAGATTAGTCAGGGAACAAGACCTCAGTGCCCGCTTCTTCCTTCACGTCAGTGAGCGATTGCAGATTAACACACACACACACACACACACATACACACACTCATACAAACGCAGGAGCTCGATGGGCACGAGCTGCCAAGAATGTTGGCACAGGCGCTTCCTTTTTATTAACCAAATAGCATTATGGAGGGCGAGGGACGGCAAACAGAGGGACAGCTTGAGAGTCGCGAGGCCACAACTGCTCCTTGACTCCGATTAAAGTCGGCGGAGGTAAAAGACCACGCGGAGCTTATCAACAGCATTTTCAGGGTGATGGGCATGTATGGCGACCGTGAGGGCTCCATAAATTGTTATCACTCATATCTGAGAGAGGCAATCCTTATCTGTTTTATTTGTCCTGCCTCTACCCTCCCAAGCTCTATAACTCAAAACGTTTGACAGGCCTGTTTATTTTACGGCTCGTTACGCGCTATGACTGTAAAACTATGATTTGTGGTAGTGGCATCATAAATCAGTGGTCTAACAGAGCGGCTTTTAGAAATTTCGTCGCGGAACAGTGGAGCTTTCTTGTCTTGTCGTAACGAGCACTAATATGCCTGTTCTGCTGTCGTTTCCCAGCAGGCTTGACTCAACCCGTTGTGCTCCACAAGTGTCTTCTGCTCCGACCCCAGTCAATTATCTCCTCGGACTGCTGGCCCTACCCGTTTCTCATTACCCACCGCTGTGCCTGACTGCACACACACACACACACACACACACACACACACACCTGAGTGGAAGCTCTCTGGATTGTGCCTGGCTCACAGGGACAGAAGAGAAGAGGAGTAGAGAAAGAGAGAGAAAGGAATAGTGGCAGAGAGGAGAGGTGAAGATAGGGTAGAGTAGACAGAAGGGCACCCTTTACCTGCTCCTCCAACCCCCAGCACACACACACACACACACACGTGCACACACACACGCACACACACACACACACACACGCACACACACACCACACACACACACACACACGCACACACATTAGAGACCGGCCAGCCAACATGGCATGGTTTTGTGGTTCTCTTGTCTCTCCTCTGCCCCCTCCATCTTCCTCCTCTTCCTCAGGGCTGACCCCTGGTTCAGTATGCTGTCCTGTGAGCCCTTCATCACTCTTCAACCCTCCTTGCAGCCCTAGTAGATGAACCTTCCCCACCCACGGAGGAGCCGGGGGGAAGCTCTTCACCGCTAACTGAGGAGCGCTTCACGAACTGTGACTGCTTATTTGGCATTTCAGCTTCCCCTTTAAGACTCTCCATAAGACTCTCATTCAGAATGAGAATTCAGTTATCGTCATTCAACCTCTCAACATTTTATTAATTTTCAATTATGGTAGGCATAATTAAGATGGATGTGATTGTGTCTATGATGTTATTTGTACTGTTCTTGCCAAGAGCTCACATATGCTTGTTTCTCTCCATTACAGACATAAAGTCTTCCCATCCTTAATAAAAATTAGATAACACAATAAGATAAATTGCCTGCTATTTATGAACAAGCATCTGCCCTCACATGTATGTGTGTAACTTTGTAAGTAAGGGCAATGTGTCGGGAAAGAGGGAAAAGGAGAAAGAGGGATAGAGAGAGAGAAAGAGAAGAGGTGGATGATGGTATTACAGTTTGAAGTAAATGAGATTAATCTCAGGGCTTTGGTGCTATTCCTGTGAGACCTAACCTCACCCCCAGAGCCAGTAACCCAATCCTCAGCATCTCTCAGCTCTGTCCCAGTCTAGCGAGCACACCAACACTGACCGAGATAGGAGAGAGAGAGAGAGAGAGAGAGAGAGAAAAGATGGGTGCAAAAAACAAAGAGAAAAAGTGAGAGAGGAAGAGTGGGGGAGAAGGGGTGGTCTTTTAGAAATATGGAGGGGGAGAGATGACAGTGTATGTAAACGAGAGACTGTGACACAGAGAAAAAAGGGTAAAAGGGAGGGAGGAATTGTTTGCAAAAGACAGAATGATTGAGTGAGAGAGTCGGGGAGAGAGAGAGAGAAGGAGAGATGGTGGGAGAGACAAAACGTGTGTAAAAGAGAGATTGAGTGTGAGGGAGAGAGGCCTCCGGATCCCAGCGTGTCAGAGCGGCCACGCCAGGGCTGTTTGTTGTTTTATCAGTACCGCCCTGGTGCTTTGGGGAGAGAGGCTGACTGACAGCTACTGGCCATGACTTTCCTTCAGAGAGGCCCACGCTGATGAATGTTCACAGGCAATCTAGGACACGACCAGCGCTAGACCCATAAATTCTCAGGGCCCAGTGAAGCTCGTGGATGTGAGTGGCGGGCCTTTGTGTCCGCTGTTGGGTAGGGTTTGTGTGCATACCCATGTCTTTTTTAGCTGTGGGAAATGTGTTTAGATCATAGTGTCATATGCCATGCTTTGGGAATGAAATGGGACAAGTGATTTGTTGGATTATCAGGATAACAGTGTTTGTGTATAAAACTGCAGTGTATGTGTGTGCATATATGTGCATGGGGTTATGTGTGTGTGTGTTTTGTGTAAATGCATGTGTGTGTGAGAAAGCATTAATTGGTACTTTTAAAGTTGTGTATGTATACTGTTTGATTGTCAGAGAAAATGTCTGTGTGTGTGTGTGTGTGTGTGTGTGTGTGTGTGTGTGTGTGTGTTTCTGCATGTGCACTGGGGCTGGATGAGTGGGGAGGTTAAAGGATTACAGCTGTCCCTGGGCTGTGGGAAGTGGCTGGTGGATTCTTCCCATTGGTCATTCCCATGAACCCGCTGCTCGCTCACTCACTGCTTGGGGCACTACAGGGAGAGAGAAAGAGAAAGAGAAAGAGAGAGAGAGAGATGCCACTAGGGACTTTCTCCTCGCATATCAGCGTCAGCGACAGTGCCACATGTCGTGACAAATCTCTGGCTATTTATCAACAGGTTACACTGGAGACGAGCAATGCCAGGCCTGCCATGTGGAGAGGCTGATTAGGGGGAAGTGGAAGGGGGTCGGGAGGATGGGTAGCGGGCACGACGGGGCCCCACAACTCCACGGAGACAACTGCCCCTTTGCGGAGGAGGTGGTGGGGGGTGGGGGGACAACAGATGTGAGAATTTCACACTTCCCGCCCGCGTGGCTGGGATTTATCGAGAAGCATGTGCATGAGCGGGAGGGACAGAAAGAAGGAAAACCACAGCACTAATCATGTTGTGTCTGCTTTAACTGTGTTACAGTGTTTTGCAATGACGGGGAACACTTAGGAGTGGAGCGTGATGTCTTTTAGTGTCTCTCTACATGTTAAAAGCACTGGCCGCAAAGTTTGCCCTTTTGTTCTGCTCTTTAGTGGCAGAATCTCACTGGCAACACGTGCTTTATCTAAGTTGATTGGTGTTATTTGGTGTGTGTGTGTGTGTGTGCGTGTGTGTGTGTGTGCGTGTCTGTCTGTGCAGGGCATATTTAAAGCTGTGCTTCAACACTGATCTGTGCCCCAGCATATGTGGGCCAGGAGAAAAAGTGATCCAAAACATTGAAAATTAATAATGTGCACAGCTATCCAAGTAGTTTCTATTAACCACTGGCCTGTACCAACAATGTCAGTGTTAGCTCCTTCAGTCTTCCCCCCACAAAAGGAATGTTCAATACATACTGTGAATGAGCTTCACTTTGCAGAGAGAATCATTAATCATCATTATTCTTCAAATACTGAAAACAAATATTAAGAATGTATTTTTTGGAAAAACACATTTGGACCTTATTGGTTGCAAGTACAGCATATTACTGAAGCTCAGTGTATCCTGTAATAATTAGTTCAATCAAACCAGCTACTCAAGATACAACAGCCCTATATAGATTTTTTAAAAAATAAAACAGACCTGTATTTTTGCACAGTGTGAACGTAACGCTTCAATAACACATCTGGTATAGCCCTAGGGTAAGACTGAAGATTCAGTTATTTCTTATATTAAAAAGATATTGTTCTACATGACAAATGACATGTACTTTCTTGCTTGCTTTCATTCGTTCTGTCTTTCTTTCTCTCTGAGTGTCTGTCTTTCTTTC
This sequence comes from Tenualosa ilisha, assembly GCA_015244755.2. Classification (NCBI taxonomy): domain Eukaryota; kingdom Metazoa; phylum Chordata; class Actinopteri; order Clupeiformes; family Clupeidae; genus Tenualosa; species Tenualosa ilisha. The sequence continues at coordinate 245,691 of PYXC01000767.1, forward strand.
TTTCTTTCTTTCTTTCATTCTTTCTTTCTTTCTTTCTTTCTTTCTTTTTAGGGGGCCCTGGAATTACTTTCACTCAAAGTTCCCAAAGGACGTGGTGCATAAACATTAATGGCCGTCCCCCTATTAACCTCTCACCACTGAGCGTCCTGAGCTCCCATCTGCTGGGTGAGCTGGCCAAGACCCCCTCAACATCCCCCAGAATCCCCGCCCCCCCCCCCCTCCCCCCAATCTCCTTCCTCTCACTCTACACACAATATTACACAAAAGGCTGTAATGGAAGCATCTCAATTTTGTACCTCCCTTCCCTTTCCTGGGTTTTCTTGAAGCATTCCTCTGTAGCTGCATCAGTTGCAGCTAAATATGCAGTAGCAGGAGCCTGTTGGAGTAATGTATGGAGTGGTTTCATTTAACACTTTGCATTGGTACAATTCATCAATTAAATACTGACACTGGATTTAAAGAAGCATTTTTTCTTATGCACACATATGACCCAAGCAAGGTAAACATATAAATGTGGTTTCCCTTTTTTTCACTGCAAATGAGAAAAACACAGGTGGTTTCCCCAGCTCTGTCCTTGCTCTACAGACTGGAGCATTTTATGTAAGTAATTTAACACGAGTTTCTGTCTTATTCCATAGGGACTGGTCAGGATAACTGTGTATCACGTTCATGCCAGACACACACAAATAGATGCCTTATTGCAACTGTTTTTACAGGTTGGAAGCCATAGCAGCCACATCAAAGAAACCCAGGGACAACCGCCCCTGTAAACAACAAATCTTCGTCCTCTCCCTGGAACACAGGTGGCCTGAATTGCATGGCTGTTCCTCCCGGTGGCATAAAAGGCATTCTTAACATAGCACCAATTAAAAGTCATTAGGAAAGAAATGCAAAAACACATCCAACAAGGACCTCACAAAGAGGGGCTTTTCTCTGCGGTACATCTGATCTTAGTTGCATTACAAAAAAAAGGAAGAAAAGAGAGCAAAAGAACAGGCCCATTGCTCTGACGCAGAAATATAATGGACAATTACCCTTGTGGTTAACAAGTTTGCAGTAATATTGTTCCATGCGCTTCCAATAATTAGGTTTGTCACACGATCTCCATTTTCAGTCACACTTTGGGAATCACGGGGTTCGTTTGGTCAATTGAACTGTAAGTTAGTTTGTTTCTGAAGAGTGCCTTGATGACTTTCATTTGTGAGAAAAAGAGACAAGAAATTTACAACTCAGTGCATTCTATTTAGTGTTTGAGGCAACAAGAAGAATACGTTTTACACGTTTCAGCCACAACCATAGCAGTATTTTGCCTCCCATGATTTAGTTTGGTTCTCCAGCAAGCCTCAAAATGAAATGGAAATCCCTGCGGTTCTGACCACTAAACATTAAATGACTATGTGCTCACTGTTAGCTCATGTCTTGTGCAGAGCAGACAAGGTGAAGGCAGGTTTCATTCTCCTGTGACTTTAAGGAGACATGAAGACAGGCGATCAAACCCATGCCACCCTGAAACTCGCTCTGAAATCTGTTGACATTTTGTGTGTGTGTGTGTGTGTGTGTGTGTTTTTTTTTTTCTTCCTTTTTCTTGTTTTTTTTTTTTTCTTGCTATTTAATCTTCACCCTCCAACACCTTTGAAGCCTCCACTCTGAAAACGAAGTCATGGGAGCTATAGCAAAATATTGCGGTGGGCTTGTCTCGTTCCTGCCAGGGAAAGAAAAGTCTTGACTGCGGGACATGGCCGCATGCTTTGAAGCAGGCAGGGTCTTTGGAAAAAAAAGGAGAGAGATCTGAGATGTATCCCTGTGAAGAAAAAAAAAAGCCTTCAAACCTTGGCAGATGGGAATTGGCAGATTAGCCATGCTTGCTGAAATAGACGTCCATTCACCGGCAGAAAGAGCGAGGGAGAGTGCGGGCAGGCACGCAGGCGGGCGGGCGGGCGGGCGGACGGGTGAGCAAGCGAGGGAGTGAGAAAGAGCCGCAGACTCGGGTGGCACTGCCAGTCCCTCTCCCCTGCTGCCAGGAGAGTGTTATGACTCTGGAAGGAAATGAATTGTTAGTACAAGGAGTTCCTTCTTGAAAGAACAGGACAACACCACTGTCATGGGAGGGACAGTCACCCCCGGGCCATATTCTGAAAACCAGACAAACATTGGGAAAGCGAGGCTCCTGGTGCGTATTTCTCATCCAGACCTCCCTTAAAAAAAACAAAAAAAAAAAAAGACTTTCATATTTTCACTGCTTCTTCTGCGTAAGAATGAAGCCTTTTCAGGCATGGAGGTGAGATCCACTGATGGAATTTCATCTGACAAGTCCAACATTAACACATTGAGTAAGGCTCAGTGAAACATGTCTGAAGGATTTAAACTGACTTGATTAGTTATTGGATTTCTTTTGGCTCAGTGTCTATGCCTTAGATATTAGTTTGCTGAAGTAAATAGCGGTCACTGGTGCAAACATGTTAGTGCTCTGATCATCATGTCAGTTACATTAGATTTAAAGTGTGTGATTCGAAAGAAGACAACAAAAATAGCTTATTGAGAGACAATACTTAACTGTCTATCAACTAAACATTTACATCTGTCACACAATGCACGTACATTTTGAAGCATTGATTTTTTACCTACCGTAAATGATATAAAAAAAATTTATATAGCTAAATATGCATTTTATGTTATTATCATTTAAACTCTATTGCATACTGAGTTAAATAAAGAAAATGAAATGTACTTAGTATATATTTTTTCTGTATCCTAAAAGCAGATATCACAATTACTGGTAATTCAGGCACTTTGAGATGAAGAGTCTGCATCTTTTTTCAGTAAAGGTTCTGGAGGCCTTAAAAGGCCCCATTGGTTTGCACTGACCACTCTTGCAGTCACAAAATCTCCCTCTTGTACAAAATGAACCTAAGTTATCCCCCATTAGATGCTCCCGACCTATTTATACCCACAGAGGTGGACATGGTGAAGAGGTTTGGAACTTGCCATTCAGGATTCAATTCCCTGAAATGTCATCTCTCACACAGTACACATGGTCACACTAGCCTTTCATGGTCCAGCCATATACTCCAGGTGTTGTGAAATCCATGCAGAATCTTTTACATACTGTTCTTGATGATGACTTGTTGTACACAAAGCCTTACAGTGCTGGAGTGGGCACTCAACTGAAGCATTTGTTTTGCAGAACATACAAACAATGAGCCTCCACTGGTCAGTTGTTGCAAATGAGAAAGTGGATTACAGTAGGGTACACACATGAGTGCAAAGGTGATGGTTAAACAGTTGTATTAGTGGAGACATGTGGGCAGGTCTGACTGAGGTCTATTTTAGTGTTGGGAACAGGCTCAAGGCAAGTAGAGAAGTTCTCTCTCTCTCTCTGTCTCTCTCTCTCTCTCAGACACACACACACCAATATACATACATCAAGAACAGCAACAGCTCAATTCATTTAGTGGTAAACAAGTCCATGATTGATTGAGGGCATACATTTGAGATGTCGCTGCTTGCTTTGTCTCGCTTGTTTGTTTCGCGACGGTGGCGGAGCCGTGCGTCTGAACCTTCCAGCCCCTGCAGATTCTCATTATCACGTCAAACACCTCATTCCAAATGTGCCCTGTGTACAGATAATAATATCTGGCATATGGTCCGACATCTACGATTGTCACCATTTTTTCTCACCTGCACAACCTATGAGATGGCGCCAAGATGGCATGCAAAGGTGACATTTTATCACCTCTTGACTGCGGCTCTCAATATGTCCCTTAGAGCAGTGGGACCTCAGATGTCATGCCATGACAGCGTTTCAGGTTCTTTAACTGCTAATGTGGAGGTGCTGTGGTGTCAAGGTAAGATCGTGGCAAGGGACCTTCGAAGGTCACATCTAAGACTATATATAAGACTAACTTGCCAATGTGTCACTGAATAAACAAAATGACATTTAAGTTCATGAAGTTTTTTTTTTTTTATTAGTCGCAGAAAGTTTATTTTTGAAAATTTTGTTGGCTCAAACAAAAAGTTGGGGCTTTTCTACTGTTCTGGTGTCAGCAGAAATGAAAAGTTCATCTTCCAGTATTCATTTCCATTTTACATCTCAGTGGCCCTGAGACTGAATACCTTCGCTGAGTGAGTGAGGGGTTCATACTGAGCATATTGAGTGTAAATCACTCAAACTCTTGAAGTTAAACACAGTGACTGACATAATAATCCATGGGATTCTACATTCCTAGTCACATGATATGAGGTGCAGGGGAATAGCCTATGAGATGTATGCTATCCCCATATAGCATGCATTACTGAGCATATTGAATGTTCAGAACAGAGAGACAGTTCAAGATGAGGTCTTAAGATAAGGAGGATCATTTTTATATATCATTTTGACCAGCAAGGAGAGTGGGTTCTCTCTGACACCGTCAAGACATATTGGCTTCATGAATTCATTTTTTGTCTGTCTGATCAGCAGAGAGAGAGAGAGAGAGAGAGAGCGAGAGCACTGTCTGATCACTGGTCACAGAACAAAGATACAAAAAATACAAAGATGGTCAATTCCCGGTGCAACAGATGTGAAGTTTCCTCATTGATCAGACCTCTCAATGTAACATCAAGTGACTAATAATTCAGGAAAATTCACAATTTGCCTAACTTATGTATGAGTACAACAGTACAAAACCTAAAACAATACTTAAAGTAAGTATTTAAACCTATAGGGTCATTGAATTAATGTTAATTGATTAGTAATAACCGTTTCATCATGTTTATTAAGTGGTAATACATTGTGACTAGGTCTTCCTAACCTTTCTTTTGCATTCCCTTACTTTGTTACTGTAAATTACTGTCAGCAATATTTGAAACAGTATCTGAAGCTATATCACTGACCAAACTTTGCCTTTCATTCTAACTTATCGCAATCTTGTGAGACTTTTAAATCCTGATGAAGTAGTAAAGATATAACATTTTTGTATTGTGTACTACAGCTATTATGAAGTACAGCATGTTCACAGTGAGTTTTAACAGTTCATAATTTAACATAACACAAGACTACAAGCAATGCTTAGAACACAGTTTTTGTGATGCACCTGTTCATTTGCAGTCTCTGTTGGGTGAAAACTGTGTTCGTATTATTAAAATCGTCCTGCCACTTCCAACAATGTTGCATTATCCTTATGCTTGTGTGCATGTGTGTTTGTGTGTGTGTGCGTCTGTGCCTATGTGTATGTGCCTATGTGTGTGTGTGTGTGTGTTTGTGCAGATGTGTGCGTGTGTGTGTGTGTGTGTTTGTGCAGGCGTGTGTGTGTGTGTGTGTGTGTGTGTGTATTTGGATCGCACCATGCCAGCAAGCACAGTTCTCACTCTCTGAATCTCTGAAGGGCTCCCACATGTGAATGCCCAACAGGGCCTTTGACACTGTTACAGCAAATCAATTAAATGTGTTACAGTGAACACGCTGAGGAAACAGGATATGAGCTGTGCTTTTCTTTGGAGATTTGTAGAGAGTGGCATCTACTGAAATGCCTGTGAACATCCCACAAAGGTAAACATGCATCCAAGGGAGGCCTAAACGTTAAAGCAGGATGTAGGTTAGTCTCCCTTAAAGGGATACGCCACTGTTTTGGCCAGTTTACTCATTACATCACCTCCCCTAGAGTTCAAACAGTTGAGTTTTACCTTTCTCCAGTTCATCCAGCCATTGTCTCCATGGGTGCAGTGGTAAAAAAAATAGAGTTGGGTAAACAATAAAATGGGACTAACCTTGTTTGGGTCCGTAGGCTACATGGATCCTGATCCCATGGACTAATGGACTAATGCCCATTTATTTGAATTTGCTTTTAGTGTATCTTTCCAATGTAGCCTACAGGCTATTTCCCAATGTCTATATCCTACTATATTTTAAATGCATTTGCTACCATTACAATAATGATACATCAATGATACCATCACTACATGTTTCCTTAGGTCTCCACTCAGTCAGTTTGGTTGATTGAACCACTGTCTTACCAATCTATCCTTAAACATGAGACCCTACAATGTTTCATTACATCAAAAATACAAAACTAATTAAAATAATTGAATATATAAATCAAAAAAAATAATCTATCTCAAAATAGCTGTAGTAGAACATTGGTTGAATTTTGTTGGTGGTGAACACAGAGGGAAATATTCATGAATTTGGGATAAGTGGCTCATACAGTCTGCAGTTGCTGTCAAAGGCAACAGCCTGTACCTCCTGTGCGAGCACAAGCGCAGGCCTGTGGAGTATGAGATTGTGTCATTGATACACAATTTACCAAGTTAGAAGCCATTTTATTGGTGGACTGTTCCTTTAAGGGGAATGATCACTCTTCACCAGCCCCGCCAACATCCTTTGGAGATCCAGTCAGGCAGTGGTCGGGCCAGCCCTAGGGTCCTGATTGACAGCGTGGTGAGCGTGGCTGAAAGCGGTGCCGACCGGTGCCAGACCAAACAGATGGAGGGGAAGAAGGGCTCATAAGGCCTGACACACATTCGCTTGCATGTTCTGCCTATTGGCTCTTCACTCCCAGGGACGCTATTTTTCCTCCAGAGCTGTCAAATTTCCCCCAAACGCTGAATAACTCTGGCATTCATCCGCCACATAACACCAAAAGACGTGTTTATTCAAGTTGTTGAGGCATCATAATTCCCTGCAATTATGTGTCAACAAACTTGTTACATCAAAAAATAACCCATAATTTTACAGCTTCCAAATGATGGACAAATTAAACAGCCACGTGGAAGAATAACAATTTCAATATGTTCTCTTTAAGCACAGTAGTTGCCTGTTTTCTGTTTTTTGTTATTTTAATTCATTTGTATAAGTTAATTCATTATGTTGCAGTGGATGTTAGTCGTTTTTCTGTCACAAGGAAGAATTGTCATAATCAGCACCTTAAACTGTCTCTGTCTCCCCACCATGTGTGGGGTCATGCAGGGCATCCCTTTGCACATTAATCACAACAGGGCCTATGCTTTCACATGTTTTCACAAAATACAGAGATCAGAGAAATTCTTTTAAAATTATTATCATTATTTGTGTTCCTGTGGTAAATAACAATGCTGCCGGAATTATGTTAGACAGTGTTGCAATATTTGGAATTGTTAAAGTATTTTCCAAAAAGCTCAGAATTTTTGGAGGAAATTACACTTACAATTACAATTACATACATTACATGAATCAAAAACTTAAAATATACCTATTTTTCAAAATATGTTACTCCGTTTGCCCAGTGTATGGGCAATCTGAGTTGAAGTTAGTAGGGGCTGGGCTATAACCAGCTTCTGAAGGGTTCTCAGGGATGTAGGCTATTCATTGCGCACACAGTGTTGCAACATTGCGAGTGAGAGGTTTTTGGAGGGATGAGGGTGATGGGTTGCAGGAGGACAGGTGAGATCTTCATCTTCTCCTCCTCCTACTCCTTCTGTTGCCACAGTGCAGAGCGAAGTCCCTGTCAGCGCACCAGGCGTCTGCACTCTGAAGCCTGCGGCTTGTGTTCGGCCCAGTGAACAGCAGTCGCAGCAGGAGCAGCAGGAGCCTCCCAGAGCTCAGGGCTCAGACCAGGCCTGCCAGAGTGTTCCCTGATCCGCTCACATTCCACCTCGATGCCTCCATGCTACCACTTATGGGACTAATGGTGAGCCATTCCTCTCCATCCCTTCATCCATCTCTCCCTGTCTCTGTCTCTTTCTCTCTCTTTCTCCTACCCTGTATATATTCTTTCCGCTCCTTTCTTCCATCCTGCTCACTTTCTTTCAGTCTCTTCCTCCTTCCCATCTTCATCTTTTTTCTTTCTCTGTGGCTTCCCTGTCACTTTTCTACTCATTTCCTGTACCTGTCTAGGTCCCATTCCACCTTTTCTCTGTCTGTCAAACACGTATACACACACATGCGCACACACACACACACACACACACACAAGCACACAGAGACACATGCACCCACCCACTCCTACACACACACACACACACAGACGCACAAACACACACACACTTACACGCACACACACACACATGCATGCACACACGCATGCGCACACTCACACACACACTTTATGCATCATACTTTTATACCACCTTCTCCATCAGTGGCTCGTGGCTATGTAGCCTGGTGAACACCCATGATGCTCTCTGTCTTGAACTGTGTGTTGATCTGGGCACATGCATATTTCATCAGGATTCCTATTTATTATTTATCCATCAAAAGTATTAACTAAAGGATCTGTCCACAGTGCTTTTTTTCCTGCAATGAGCTGCCTTATATCTGAGGAAAAAAAAGAACTGTCACATCATGGTTGTAGTTACGAATGCTTGGATGCATGTTTTGACTGTGTGGATGCTCCGGGATTGATACAATCCAAATAGGAGACCATGCAGGGTAATAACAGCCATCCCTGGAATATTTATGGCCATGACGGAAATGGCAGCAACATATGACGTTAAGTGACTGTCATTATACTCATCATATCAAATTGCGCTTGCCCATATTCATACTTGCACACCTGTTCCTACCCTTATGCAAACTCTCTCTCTCTCTCTCTCTCTCTCTCACACACACACACACAAACGCACTGAATGGACTCCCCACTCATCAGACACACACACCCAACCACCCACATTCACATCATACACACACACAGACACACACCTTTCGCCCCCAAAACACACACACATACACACACACACACACACACACCATCACCCCAACACACACACACGCACCCTGTGCCCCAACCCACACATACATGCATACATGCACACACACATGGGGTACTATCACCCAGATAAACACGGGCGGATGACAGATGCGTGGCACGGCCATTCAGCACCTTGACCCAATAAACCACATCCTGAGGGCCCCCCGTGGCTTAGGTAAGGACTACAGAGGCAAAGTCATTGTTGTGTCTCTGCCTAATGGTGTTGATATTGCACAGGCAATAAATAACCAGAATGAATAGGCACATAAAAATAATTAATGTAACGGGAGGGGAAGTGGAACGAGGAGATGCATTGTTACATGCTGTAGCGACAAATTACTGGTGGTGGGGTGGGGTGCAGGTGGTGGTGGGGGTGGTGGGGTTTGGGGGGCTGGGGTAGGTAGGGGATGGGGGTGGCCAGGGGGGTGGATGAGGGTGGGGGTAAGGGAACAGTCATTACTCCACACTGTGAGTGGGTCTGGCTAACACCTGTGTTTCCATCCACACCGCTCACCCTAATTAGCCGTGTTGAGCCCCGGGGATTCTGCTGTGCCAGGCCTGCATGACTCTGGTGGAGCCACCAAGGGGGAGGCTGGGACTGGGGCTGG
>PYXC01000767.1:257500-265000 GCA_015244755.2 Tenualosa ilisha
AGAAAGGAGAGAAAGAAGGAGAGATTTGCTAGAGAGTCAAGTCAGCTCTGCAAAACATGCAGACTGCATCTGCACCCACTGATCAATATGACTGCATTGGCTAATAGGAAAACATGTGCCCGGGCCAGAGGTAACTAACAGTAATAGGTGAATGGGAGGACGTGGTGATGTCTTCGTGGTTGTTATCTGATACAGCTGCACAGATCTTGTTTATGCTTGCAGGTCATCTAAAAAGGAAGTAGTGTCAAAAATGGAACACCCCTGATTTATTTTCCTTCCGTGTTTTTTGTGTTGTTTTGATTTGTTTTATTTTGTTTTGTTTTGTAATTTCTCCCAGAGAATAGTCCTTAAATGAAAGCGCTGTTTGTAGGTCTGGAGCAAATGGATTGACATAGTAACTATGCCTTACACCATGAATAGAGATGTGCCATTACTGGATGGTGAGGACAGGATACTAATGCTCCATAAGAAGGTAGAGGAGAGAGAGAGTGAGAGAGAGAGAGAGAGAGAGAGAAAGCGAGAGAGAGCACTTTCTGAAGAACAGTTGTTGAAAGACTTGAATGACGATAACAGTTCAAAAACATTTGCCTGGAGTACACTTCTCAAGGATTTAACTCTACTCTCTGTTCAGAGGAGAGACAGACAAAAAAGGGAGAGAAAGAGGGAAAGAGAGAGAGAGAGAGAGAGAAATGGAAGAATGCATATGATCTGTGTTTATAGCAGTTAGAGAGTGATTGTTAGACAGTTCCATAGTAATGAATTACACAGGTGCAAAATGCACCAATTTGTCATGATTGTGGTGGAACGCGAGAACCCCCTGAAAAGTCTCCATTAATCAATCGCTCAGCTGTCACTGGGTGTAAATGAACCTGATTGAAATTTCCATAAAAACTGCTAAGAGAAAAGGGGCCCATGTCTGCTGAATTCTGTGCCATCATGCACTTCCTTATGCTATCATCACAATCATAGTATCATGAAATACTTGTGTTCACCCTTTATTTTCTTGATACAGTTTTCTGAGTAGAGACAGAAAATTGAGGAGGAAATGCTGGATGTTTTTTTTTTTCCCGTTTAAGCGATATAATTCTTCTTTCCCTTTCTTTCTCTCGCTCTCTCTGTCTCTCTACTTGTCTCTCTGTTCCGTCGATTATAATCATCTGGTTTTGATAAACTCTGCTGCAGCCCTCTCTGAGGGCAAATTTCGAGTCCCGCCGTGGTGCTGGGAACCACTGTTAAAGTGGGAATGATGAATGAACTCGAGACATCCTCTAATATTACTGCACAAACACTCTCCCCCATCATGGCTGCCTTCAATGAGTCATTTGCACCACTTACTGCGGTTACCTTGACAATGTTTGGCAGGCCGAACACTGGCAAGCGCTATACGCTGTCCGCACAAATACGACAGCAGCAGAACTACGGCCACCAGACCTTTTCCTTTTCATACCATTTCAAGTAAACACTTATTTGATTGCATTACCGTCAAAGGCAGCAGTTGTTATGACAACGGGCCAGAACCTCTCCAGCAATGTTGGTTTAAGATTCTGAAAAGAAGGAAAGTTTTGCTTATATGAAATTGAGCTGGACGTGCACTGCAGAAAGAAATTGCATGGTATGGCAAATCACAGGGTATCCTCAAGCTAAAATCCTGAATTCCATTTTTAAACAAAGTAATTCATTTAAATATTATGAATGCAGTTATGCCAAATCACAAAGCATTTTTGTTCTGCTATTAAGAGAATTAGATGGAAATATTTTTGGTGGCAACCATTACTCTGACCATTTAATTCAATATGTGCAGACTACTCTTGCATTGTTCAAGTACTCAAACACACACACACACACACACACATAAACACACACATACACACACTCTGTCTCTTTCTCCCTATCTTTCCTCGCTACTCTCAAACACACACTTTTATTTCAATCAATACAGGTGATGTTGAGCAGCCTCTGGAGTCGATATCTACAGAGCCATTACCCGGAACTGTAACTGCATTCTGTGGCACTAAACTGTAAACGTGTTCTTTATTGAGTTTGCATCTACCACACTCATCCCCCGCCCCCCTGCACATACTCTCTCTCTCTCTCTCTCTCTCTCTCCTCTCTCTCTCTCTCTCTCTCTCACACACACACACACACAGTCACACATTCATACAAATTACACATGTGCATCCACTAGTTCATTACAATGACATTGCTTTGATTTCTTTGGATACCAGTCGGGCGTAGATTAAATGAAAAATCTCCTTTATTAACACTAATTGAAATGTGTTGTGTTTTTCCATTCCCTGAAAACCATATATGTGGTGGGTCAGTGGAAAACCTTTAAGAACATATTTTTTTTTTTCCAGAAATAGCTTGTATATTTTCACACCGTGCTAGCTGGGTGGCTGTAGATGGAGAGGAAGAAAAACAGTATGCAATAATACACAAGATCAAGATGTTACAAGACGAGAAATGATGATTCAAAGTGTGGTTTCGCCAAAAAAAAGAAAAAAAAAAGTGAGGAAGAATTATATTCATGCAAAAGCAATTCTTCCGTCTCTTTAGGGTGAAAATGACCATCAACTCAACTGGAATTTCATCATGACAGTCCTTAAAACAAATAAGAAACCCCAGACCCAATGTGACTCGTTTTTCCATCAGCATGTTAGTTTTTTGATGTTGTTGTTAGTCTTTCATGTCCTCTCATTCACACTCAACACCACTGTCCTCTTCTCCTCCTCTCCTCTCCTCTCCTCTCCACTCTCTCCATCCCCACCCCTCCTTTTCCCTCATCACACCATCTTTTCCTTTAACCATCCTTTCCTCTCGCCCTTTCTCTCCTCCATTTTTTCCACCCTCTACGCTCCCTGTGTTTTTCGACCAGCGCCCAGCTCACACAGTGATGCTTTCCCAGACGTCCAAAGTCATCCTTTTCCCAGCTCCTATCTGTCCGCGCGGGAAGACTGATCTGCGGCGGCCGGCGCGCTGACAGAAGTAGGCTGCGGACGGCAGGGCCGGGGCCCAATCAGTGGCGATATGCATAGTAATGTGTGGCAGAGGCGGGATAATGAACTTCCCAGCTTGCAGCCTGGAAGGGTATCCTCCGGTGTGCGCGCGTGATTTATTTCCTCTGTCAAGAGCCAGGACAGCCAGGACTTGTCCTTCCCCATGGTCCTCGGGAACACAGAGCGAGAAAGAGAGAGAGAGAGAGAGAGGAGAGAGAGAGGGAGAGAGAGAGAGAGGAGAGAGAGAGAGAGAGAGAGAGAGAGAAACAGCAAGATAAGAGCTCAAGGTAGCCAGGCTGGGCCAAAAACACGGAGCGCCCTACATTTACTGTATGAGCTGCTGGGACGGGCCAACAGTGGGGCTGCTCAAGTGCATGGCTTGTGGACCTGGATCATGGAAAGGAGTGGAGTGGAGTGGAGTGAAGGGTTTGGGCTTTTCTGAATCCCGTCTGACTCTTGACAATGTGGGAGAAGGTGTCGGGAGTCGTTTGATTTTTTGTTTTGTTTTGTTTGTAATGCCAGTGCAAACATGGCATGTTTGTTATTATGCAGGCAATGATGAAGGTTTGGCTTTCCTGTGGAACAGGGCTGCTCTACCTGACTAGATAGGATAATCAGGTGTGGCCATGGCCCTCACTGCCGTTGACAGAGACAGCATCCAGTTTCAATAGAGAGACACCAACTCTCTCTTCAGGTAGCAGTGAAGTGAGTATGCCCCTCAGAATACTAAATGTTTCTCATTACCCTGAAACCATACACAATACTGACTGCACTCAAGTCTCTGTCTTCTGCACTATTCAGAATTCAGTTATTTTCACTTTTGAGCACTGTGTCGCTTTTTTGTGACACCAAAATTTTGTCCTCAAAAAACCTTTCATCCTCTTTCATCCTCCACAAACCCAACGGGGAAAAAAACCAAACACTTTAATTAGTGTCCAAACCTGACAAGTAAAGTGCTTCGGAACAAGAGGAAAAACTTTTTAATCAGTCCAATCATTTGCCAAACTCTATTTACGGAGAGGATTGGGTGTCGGTCACATTTGTCTGCGTCCGGCACGTGAGTGAGGGTGCCACGGCGTTTGTTGGTTTAGCGTGGGAGGAGAGAGGAGGAGAGACGTGCTCCTGGCCTCCCTTCACCTCACCCACCCCCTCCCCTCCTCCCATCCCTCTCTCTGTCAAGCGGGAGTCAGGTGTGATGCACGTGGTCTGTAAGGGTCTTTTGTCTTGCAGGCTTTGCGGGGTCACATTAAATCATTGTCAGCGGTGACCTTGGACAAAGGAGTTAAATTAGCCCAATGATGCACATAATGAGTTCATTTAGGTAATTAGGCATTCAGGTGGAATAGAAAACACACACATACACACACACACACACATACACATACACACAACAGACGCACACACATGGACACACACGCACGTACATCCAGTCATGCACACACACGCACGCACAAAATATGCCTGGGGTCAGCTCTACATCAAGTGGGCTAAATGATGAAGATGCTGAAAAAACCTAATTAGTTTTTTCCCTAACTAACTTATTTTTCACTTTTTTCTGCATTTACTCAAAAAAAAAAAAAAAAAAAAAACTCTGCTGACAATTTGTAACATTTACATCCACTTAATTTCTATCTTGGCAAATGTCAGACAAATGATTAGGCCCATCACGGTTGCTCTGTCATGTCATGGCATGTTATGTTAAATAATAAAGAGCGCATTCATCAGGAGTAAACTAGATTAGGCCACCTGGGTCTATACAATCAACAGCTGTATGTCAAAACCCAGTGAATGGAAATTGCCCTGGCGCTTGCCAATTCTCAATTGGAGAGAAGCTCCACTGAAAATGTGTGTGTGTGTGTGTGTGTGTGTTTGTGTGCGTGCGTGTGTGTGTGTGTGTGTGTGTGTGTATAGGCGGATGGGGTGGGGGGCTGGAAAAACTGTTTTGAATGCAAACACAGATCTGTGCAGTGTTGTTGTGTGGTAAGTGTGGGTTGTGACTGACGCTGCTGCTCGCAGTGCAGATTGCCGTGAAGCTTCTCCGAGTAAAAGGGGGATGTTTCTAATGGTTGGCATGATAGGGCCTGGGGTCCAGTTTTTTTTTTTCTTTTTTTGAAAGTGGGTGAAAGTCACGAATCCGTCAAATAATGTATCTCTTGTACAAAATTGTTTGTGTGTTGTGTGTGTGTGTGTGTGTGCGTGTGTGTGTGCGCATGCATTCATGTTTCATGACACACATACATACACACACACACACACACACACATAAACACACAGTTAACAACAACAACTCAGCAACCACTGCATTCTTCACTTTCTCCTCACTTAACAAAAATCCGTCCCACCCCAAATCTCCACAGATGAGCTCCATCAGACAAACCACCACCTCTACTGCCACTGCCACCGCCATCTCCGCCACTCTTTTCTTTACTCGGGCCCGCACAAACAAATAGCACCGCCGTCTCTGCCGCCGGTGCATTCATCTCTCGCCCCTCGGCTGGTTTTATTAGGAGGTGTTAACAAGTGGACGTGCAGGCAGGCGTGGAGGGGAGGGTGGGGAGGGGAGGGCTCGGGTGAAGGGGGGAGGTGGGGTGTTGGAGGGGAGGGTGGAGAGGGCTTGGGTGAAGGGGGGGAGGTGGGGTGTTGGGTAATTGACTGCTGGCCTCGCTCATTGAGCCCCGTGTTCTAATGAAAGGCTTCTGGCGTGGAGACCGCCACTCACTCAGGGTGCTAGGATGACACACGCGCACACACACACACACACACACACACACACACACACACACACACACACTCACAAACACACACATACACAATAGGGTGATGTGGCAGGAGATATTGTCAGCCTTGACCGACCACCAGCACCTGCAAAAGGTAAAGTTGCCATTCAGTGTGTGCCATGGAAAAGTGTCTTGTGTGTTTGTGTGTGTGCTTGTATTTCTGTGAATGTACGTGCGTATGTGTATGTGTCTGTGTGCGTGCTTACATGTATGTGAATATTTCTATCAGAACATGTGTCATGTGTGTTTGTATGTTTGGTCATGTGAGTGTGGGGTGTGTGTATGCATTTGTGTTTCGTGTGTGTGGTGTGTGTGTGTGTGTGTGTATGTGAGCATGTGCGCTTGTGTGAATGTGTCTTCGTTGTTTCTGGCAAAGTCGTTTTGGACATGCTTCTCACTCAAGCTTGTATATGTATTTTTTTTTTTTTTTTGAATTTCCTTCTTTGCTGTTCAAACAACATTACATCACATACACCTGCTTTAGGTTTTATAAATAGCTTCGAATCATAGTGATAGTGATGATAATTGGTTTGAAAATGTAGCCGCTAAAGTTATCTATCAGTTATTATCAAGTCCATTTGTGTGTTTTGACATGTTTATGGCATGGGAATATGCGTTCAATGACAGACAGCGGCAGCTGGAGCACTTGTTTGTGCATATAGGGATGTGAAAATAACAGTGACACCCTCCTCTTGCTGTATCCCTGACAAAGAAACACAAACACACACACACACACACACACACACACACAAATGTTTTTTTTTTGCCCCTCACATTATTTCTTTCCTTCACAATATTTATTTCATATTTCTTCTACTTCTGCCCAAACCAGTGCAACTTATGAAACTCAGAGAAGGAAAGAGTGTTGTTGGTATTCATGAGCAATGATAATGATTTAGTTGAGTTAGTGCATTAGTGCCACAGTAATGATGGTTAGTGCTGTATAGCTATGGCACTGACCTCTAGTCTTGTCCACTCACCCTGCTAATGAAATGGTGATTATTGACCTTATTTCATACCCGTCCACCATATCTCTGTTTTCTTTTCTCTTTTCTTTTATTCTTTCTCTTTTCTCTTTACCACCTCCTCTCTCTCTCTCTCTCTCTTTCACACACACACTAACACACACACACACACACATGCTCACACAGATTGGTGGCTCATGGGCGCTGGTCACAGACGGTGCCCGGGCCGCTGGGCAGCTCCTGGGGTGGCGGTCCGGGGTGACAGCGTCAGCTTGACTCTGCTAATGAATGTCTCACATCCTGCGGCAGCTGCGCCTCTCCTCACACTGCTGCTGGCTGTGCCCATGCTCCACACACACACTGCACACACACACACACACACACACACACACACACACACACACACACACACACACACACACACGTGCGCACACATGCATGCATGAGAGACAGAGAGACCCCTGGCCCTCACTGAGCATCATCATCTTCATCTCTCCTCTTCCTCCTTGAGGAGGCAGGCAGGGTGCTGTGAAATTGTGTGTGTGTGTGTGTGTGTGTTTGTGTGTTTGTCTGTGTGTGTGTGTGTGTGAGACAGAGAGACAGACGAGGGTCATGGGGGGTTGAAGTGACCTCACGGCCTCCAAACCTCACCCCCAGAGCCAGTGTCACTTTGACTTTGGGAGACACAAAAGGCTGTGGCGAATGACGGTGCCAGGCTCTTGTGAGGGCTAAGTAGCCTAATGGAACCTAATGAGCGGACGA
>PYXC01000767.1:270000-275000 GCA_015244755.2 Tenualosa ilisha
TCACACACGTTGAGGAAACATTAATGCCACCATCCGGCACGTTTCACAGCCAATTTGTCAACATTGTGGAGGATAAATTTCTTTTCTTCTTATGCACATTTTTTTTATTATTATTTTGTTAGTTTTTCCCTGACAAACTCAAACCAAAAAAAAAGAAAAAAAAAAATCCAACAAGAATAAAACAATACATATTGCAATTTGAATTATGTTCCACAAAAGGCCAACAGCTGAAAGTCACTTATAATGATTATTTTTTTTTCTTTTTAGACTATTTTTCTAGAAAAATGGGGATGAATGTGTCAATGTGAGGAAGCTGATTCACATCACAGATAATCCCACAGCAGCACTGTAACATAAAGTCAAATTTGAACGTGAACGTGAGATTTTTTTGTGGGGGGGGGGGGCAGTAACACGTTTTGTTCGCATCTTACCTCTCCCTTCTTCCTATGTCTCCTCCTGCCCTGTGTTCCATAGGGAGGCCATAAAAGAGTGATACATCACAGTGTCATCAACATCTGCTCTGCCGTCAGTTCTGGTGCGGAGCCCCTAGTTGCTGCTTCTCACCAGTCCTGTGTGTGGTGTGTGTGTGTGTGTGTGTGGTGTGTGTAGTCGTAGGCTCTCATTCTCACCTTGCGTCACTCCCTCTTCTCTCGCTCTTTTCTTCCTGCCTTTAACGCACCCTCGTTCTCCTCTTTCTCCTCCTTCTCCAGTTCTGTGTCTGTCTTTGCGGTTGCTTCCAGTAAGAGACACACATGTGCGGATGCAATACAAAGCGCCTGGGCCAAACAAACACGCAAACAACTTCTCACATAAACCCAGATGTTCGCATACTCACTTTCTGTCTCACACCAACCACACACATACACACACACACACACACACAAGTACTCACATACATGTTCTCACACACACATATAGCCACAGTTACACACACACACATGCACGCACGCACGCACGGACGCACGCACGCACGCACGCACGCACATATGTACTCACACACCTACCCACACATGCTTAAAGCCACACATGCACACAACGCACACACACACACACACACACACACATACACAGTGACCTTATCACTCCAGCTCTCACAGTCAAGGTCAGCACAACAATGGCTATTGTGAAAATAATTGTCTGAAGGCCGAGCACAGGGACAGTGGACTGCGGTAAAGATAGGTCACTGATGAGAAGGCTGGGTGTTGTTAAGAGAGAAGGGGGTGGAGGTGGGGGTGGCAGAGTCGTGGGCAGAGGGGTCTGGTCTGATATGCCCATCGCCTTGGCACCGTCAGCGTGGCGGAAGCGAGAGGCCAATTTTCCAGTCAACACATGAGTCAGTGTGCAGAGATGCGCCCGAAATAAACGGCCTCCCTGTTCCAGCCCCGGAACCACACCCTGGTGTGGTTTCTTGGAGGGGCTGCGTGGGCAGAGGTCTAGTGGCTGGGCCGGCCAAGGGGGCGGTGGGGTGATGGTGATGGTGGGCGACCACGCGATGGGGAGACAGGGAACAGAGGTGGGGGCGTTTGTGCGTGAGTATGTGTGTGTGTGTGTGTGTGTGTGTGTGTGTGTACATGTGCATGCATGTGTTTGTGTGCACAGACACGTGTGTGTGTGGTGTGTGTGTGTGTGTATGTGTGATTGTGTGGGGAGTGTGGAAGAGCAAGCCTCCGCTCCCAAAATGGCAACTTCTGGGGGAAGCTGCTGGCAACCCCTCAGTCTGCGCATTGTTTATTGTTTGCCCACAGCGGAGACTGTAAACAATGACACGCCCATTGCCGGGTGCTCAGCGGCCGAGGCGAGGTCTGGCTCCCGGCCCGCTGGCCACTCGCACCCCCCTGTGTGCACACACATAAACACACAAACACACAAACACACATACACACACACAAACACACACAACCACTACTCACAATCCAATCCTTCCCCCCAACACACACGTCCCCTGCTGGAAAATCTTACAAGTGCTCTCAGTGGCACAAACAAGTAATGTGTGACAGCTGTCAGTCTGGGAGATGAGGAGAGGAGGAGAGAGAGAGAAGAGTGAGAGAGAGGAGAGAGAGAGAGAGAGAGAGAAAAGAGAGGAGGGTGAGGATGTTGAAGGGGGAGAAAGGCTGGGGGAGAGGGAAGGAAAGAGAGAGAGACAGAACACATTCAGACAGTGAGAAAAACAGAAGAGAAATCCTGAATGGTTTTGACAGCACACCAAGTGGTTTGGCTGGTCAAAGGCCAAATAGCCAGAAAACAAGCCTTCTCCTCCTTCTCCTCCCTCCTTCCTCCTCGTCCTTCTCCTCTTCAGCCTCCCAGGCTTTCTCTGTCCATGGTGGTCGCTGAGCAGGCGTGTGTGTGTGTGTGTGTGTGTGTGTGTGTGTGCCTATGTCTTTGTTTGTGAGTGCATATATGCGCATATGTCTGCACATGTTGCATGTGTGTTTGTGTGTATTTGTGTGTCTGCGCGCGCGTGTGTGTTTGGGTGCAGATTGCGTGTGTGGGGGGGGCGCCTTTAGTGCTGAGAGGGCCAGTATGAGGCAGACGGATGGTCAGGGGAGGAAAAAGGGGAAGACAGAGGGAAAGAATGGGGCGGAGGAAGAGGAGGAGAGCTGAGGAGTGGGGTGGTGGTGGTGGTGGTGGTGGTGGCGGAGGCGAGGGTGCTGGGCGCTCAGCTGGTCGTCTCTAGCACTAGTCCGGGGGATTTCAACAAGCCTTGTTAGCTGTCAAGTGTCATCTTTATTAGGCAGCTCAGTGAGTCACAGCCAGGGTGAGTGTGTGCGAGTGTATGTGTGTGTGTGTGTGTGTATGGGGGGGGGGAGAGAATGAGAAGGAAGGAGAGGAGAGGAAAAGAGGAGAGGAAAAAGGGAGGAGAGGAGAGCAGAGGGCAGTCTTTCATTACCCTGCGCCATGCAGGGGCAGACCGCCCCACTATCCCCAGCTCTTATTTATATCTCCTTCATTTAAACAGGTAGAGTCAGTATGGCGCTGCTCACACAGCTAATGTCACATTAAGCTTTCAGTGTTGTACCCTTACATTCAATTAAAGTCATGACAAGTGAGAAAAATGTCATGTAAAATATACCTGAAAAATAATAATAATAACAATAATCATCATCATCATCATAATGTATAATTGGTAATAATAATTGTTATTACATTATGCTGATATTGTTTTTGTAATTGTCATTTTAATATTATTGCATTATTATACATGATATAACTAAACAGTTTTGTCTGACTCTCATATATGACACACAGACAGGCCTAGTGAACAGAAACAGACAAAACTCATTTGCGCTGATTAGTCCAGGGACAATCAGAAGCTGTGGTGGCAAGAGCACGGCACCCGGCTCTCACCTCTTGGCAGGGGTGGCGTCTGATTACCCACAAGGCTCATCCTCTGTGCCGCCTCGTCCTGATCGCTTCCTCTCGCTCCTTGTCGTTAGCAGTCTAATTTTGGTCAAGTTGGAATGGAAAGGAGGAGAGGTGTGGAGCGGAGAGGAATAGCGCTTGAAGTTTCGAAGACATTTTCACGCTTCGTCATGAAAGTTCTCCGTAGCCTTGCACACCTACAGCAGAGCGAATGTTAATCAACATATAATTAATTACTCGGGTGAAAGAGGAATGTTGTTTTTCGCATTTTTTTGTTTGTTATTGTTTGTGTTGTCCCCCCCCCCCCCCCCCCCCCCTTTCTTCCTTCCTCACAAGTATTCCATAAATCTCAAAAAAAAAAATAGAAAAAAAAACACTCACACACATTCCCTCTTTTGGGACTACCACCTTGGTTGAAAAAAAAGATCAAACCAAAACCAAGCACCTTTAATCCAAGAATGTAAACACTCAAATACACACACACACTTACACACACACACACACACATACACACACACACAGTGATTCTTTCTTGAGCAGCAACTTTTATTTTGCTAGAATGAGAGCATGCAAAGAAAGAGAGGGCAAAGAAGACAGAACAAAAACACAAAAGACCAGAAAGAGAGAGAGAGAGCGAGCGAGAGAGGGGAAAGAGAAAGAGAGGAGAAAGAAGGATGGTGCCGGGGATGAGAAAACTGCTGCATCTTCTGCATAAACTCAAGTGGAGCATAAAGGCCTGTGTGCCATCACTTGACTTGACTGAGTGTGCTGGAACTACATTAGCTCCAGGTTCTCCTTACGAGCATGGAGGCCTCCCCAGCTACTTTTCCCCCCTGAGGGCTATGATGCGCTTGGGTGGCTGAGAAGGGCGGGAGGTGTGTGCATGTGTGTGGTATGTGCGTATATGTGTGTGTGTGTGTGTGTGTGTGTGTGTGTTGGGGGGGTGTTAGTAATTGATGAGTTGTTGTGCTCCCTCCTCCCCCTGACGTGTCAACAAGCACAACAATGGAGTCACAGCTCTGAGAGTGTGCTAGATGAAGAGAGAGTTAGAAGAAATAGTGAAATGCAAAATGAGCAGGAGAAACAGAAAGACAAGAGAGAGAGAGAGAGAGAGAGAGAAGGAAAAAAAGAGAAAGGGAAAGGGAGTGAGAAGAAGAAGATGGGGAAGAGGGATGGTGATTATGCCGTTGCAATGCGTTTCCACTCGGCTTGAAAGGGAACTGTCATTAGACTAGGAGCCTTAAAAGACCCCTTCATATGCATGTATTTGTTTGTCTGTCTGTCTTTTCATCTCTCTCTCTCTGCTTCTGACTATGTGTGTGTGTGTGTGTGTGTGTGTGTGTGTGTGTGTGTGTGTGTCCTTTTCTGTGCTCCCAGGTCCTTACGCTATAATTTTGCATACACTCAACAGTCTACTTTGTGATATGCAACCTTTGACATAAATGCCTCAGCCTTGTCTTTTCCTAGTTTAACATGGGGAGGTTGCTTACCAACTGTTTGCATTGTGCTCCCTGAAAGGGAGGAACCTGATGGAATTTGGAGCACACATAAATGGTGCCCACGTTGTCTTCCTCGCCCTCTCACTTCGTCTTCCTCGCCCTCTCTCCGTGTCGCATCAGTTTTACTGCCGCTAACACAAA
>PYXC01000767.1:277500-402500 GCA_015244755.2 Tenualosa ilisha
CCCGGGGACTGAGGGCCCCTGTCTGGGTGAGGACCATGCGGTCAGCCTCTCCGACCAGGCCAGGTGAGGGCCCTTGTGGTCCGCCGGAGGAGTTGGGTGAGTGTAGTGTGGTTCGAAGGAGTTGGGGGGTTGGGGCCACTGGTTGGGGCCGCTCACGGTTGGGTGTATTTTAGTATGTATTCATTACCGAGTCAAAGGCTTGCAGTCGGGCTCAGCGATTGTGGCGCCAGCGTGTGATTGTGGGCAAGACAGCCCTGACCACTCCGAAATCGCTGAGCTAACAGCAGGCCGGCACGACAGACATGCGCGCGCGGGCATACAAGTGAACAAGAGAGAGACAGAGAGAGAGAGAGAGAGAGAGAGAGAGGGCGAGAGGGCGTGACAGGCCAAGTTTACACTGCCCACCCCACCTTGTACACCTTATAATGACGGTTCATTGCAGGAGAGAGAGAGGGGGGGGGGGGGAAGAAAAAAAGAAAAAGACATGAAAAAAAAGGAGGAGAAAAAAAAACATACACGCACACACACACACACACACACACACACACGCGCACACACACACACACCACCCACGGCAAATGTTTGTGAAAGTGAGAGCATGCGTCCGGGTGCCAAAGGAGTAGGCTGCTCCCTGCAAAAGCTGACAACTTCAAAACAGACAGCCACCTCGCCATCTTCAGAACAAGCCTCCTACACAGCCAGCGAAAGAAGGAGAGGGAAAAAAAGCAAAACAGAAAGGGTGGAGAGAGAAAGAGGGAAGGAGAGAAGGAGGGGAGAAAGAAGAAGGAAGAGGAGGATGAGGAGGGGAGGGGAGGAAGGAAAAGAGATGAGGAGGAACTGAGAAAATTGCTTTGGAGACTTTATCTAGACGGAAAGTTTCAACTCGCAACAGCATGTGTTGTTTTATATTTATATATCTATCTATTTATCTGCCTCTCTCCCTCCCCCTCTTCCATCCCTCCTCCTCTCGCTCTTTCTTTCCTGATGGCATTGAGTGTTTGAAATGGTTCTAGCTTGCTCTTGGCCCACCTTTGGTTCATTACGGTTTTGTTATGCTCGGGGTGGAAGAGTCTTTCACACCCAGGGAGATGTTGGCCCCTGTGCCCCCGCCTGTTAGGATTTCAAATGCCCTGCGGGAAAGGTGAATGGATGGAAGGTTGGTTCAGCTGCATGGTGCAGCGGAGAGACAGAGAGAGAGAGAGAGAGAGAGAGAGAGAGAGAGAGCTCTCCAGCAGCCGCAAATGAGAGGACATAAAATCAATGTGTAGATGTTTGCCTTGACTTCTCCTTCTCTTGTCTTCAAGGGGGCGCTGAAAAAACAAGACAAAACGCGAAACGAAACAAAACAAAACAAAACAAAAGACGCCTCCGGTGACGGGCGCCGAAACTGTGCAAAAGAAGCGCAACTCACTGGCTCACAGAACCATGTGATCTGGCTCCAGCCACGGATCACACAGGCACAAGTGACTCCTCACTCTGTGTCTGTGTGTGTGTGTGTGGTGTGTGTGTGTGTGTGTGTGTGTGGCTGTATCTGTACATGTGTGTGGAAGTGTGTGTGCACATACAGTTTGTCTATGACTCTGTATGTGTGGAGAACAATGTGTGTGTGTGTGTGTGTGTGGCTGTATCTGTACATGTGTGTGGAAGTGTGTGTGCACATACAGTTTGTCTATGACTCTGTATGTGTGGAGAACAATGTGTGTGTGTGTGTGTGTGTGTGGCTGTATCTGTACATGTGTGTGGAAGTGTGTGTGCACATACAGTTTGTCTATGACTCTGTATGTGTGGAGAACAATGTGTGTGTGTGTGTGTGTGTGTGTGTGTGTGTGTGTGTACATCTAAGTGCACCGAGTATCCATGTGTTTGTGTTTTCTCAAACTTGGCTCCACTGAGTTGTGCTGTATCTTACAGGCAATACAATGTTCCTCAAGCCTTGTCCTGATTTTTTTAAGGGGCCTTCCTCTGTGTTACTTATATATTTCATTTCTTCAATCACAGATAATAAGACTCCCTAGGAAAGGCTTGCCCAGGGCTGTCCTGCCTGTGAGACAGGACCTGGGCATGTCTCATTGGGCCTCTGGCAAAGGGTGGGTCAGTGTCTGTGTTGGGGAAGAGTGGGGCTGGTGGGGGAGATTGGGCACTGGGGAGGAGGGCAGCACAGACAGCGAGATACTGGGGGCCGTCAGGGAGGGAGGGCGGGATTGGAGGGCAGGCAGTGCCCCGTCTGCTCTGCAGGGGGCGCTGTGAGCTTTAAGCCGCTGGGTCAGCCTGCCTGTGGGGAGTGCATGGGCCACAGAAAAGCAGGAAGACCTTTGACAGAGGCCAGAGAGATAAAGAAATGGGAAGAAAGAGAGAGAGAGGGAGAGGGAGAGAGAAAGAGAGAGAGAGAGAGTGCTCAGGAGTGTCCACCATAGGCATGCATGGAACTCCCAAGGTGGAGTTTTGAGATATAATTACATGTCTGGAGTGACATACATTCATTTCACATCTGAAATAGCCTTTTTAAATTCTATTTTTTCACTCTTTTTTATCTCTTGTCTGCCGTTTCTTTTTGTGGTCCTTTGTGATGTTTAAGCATCTGCCATAGTCAATGTTGGGTGTGTCTCCCACTGTATCCAACATAATTGAGCAAACATATTCTAATCTACCAACCGTTTTAAAACTAATGCTTCCATATTGTACCTGTGAAGCCAAGGACAGCAGCCAAAACATCTTCCAATGCTCTCCTGGTGTCTCATGCCAAGCTCCCAGACTGACATGAAGGCTCTGGGAAAAGGTGGAAGAGGCTAAGAGCTTTTGTGTTGTGTCAGAGAGGCGTCGAGATACATCTGCTCTCAGAAAAAAAAAAGGGAATAAAACTGTCTATCAAGTCGAGCAAGTCATCACACTCACCAGGTCTCCACCAAAAGCGCTCAATTCCCTGTTGGAAAGGGATGCCGAGCACAGAAGGACGAGGTGTTTGTCGCCCAATCCCGTGTCACTTTCAAGAGGTTTTTACTGTCTAGTTCTCGTCGCTGAAGTCACAACTCAAAGAATCTGTTGTCATATTTGTGCCAAAGCGGAGGGGGAAAATAACTCAGTTGGCAAAGTGCTTCAGACTCCACCAAAGCACCTGCCATGTTGCAAACCTGAACAAAACAGAAAAGAAAAAAAAAACACATTTGGTGGGCTGTAAAGGTCAGAGGATGTGTGAATGAAATGTGAATGACAGCCAACAGTTTCCCTGTTTAAGAAATATACATTACATGCATAGATTTCCTTTTTATTCCTACATACTTTCATACTTTTTATACTTTTAGTATACTTTACTTTACTTTTTATAATTCTTACATATTTTTGTATTTATTTTATGACAGTAAAACAGACTGATAGCAAGACAGGATTTCAGTAATCGTAAGTGCAAAAGTTAATCATGAGATTTCGTCATTTAGTGCTTGTAGCCCCTATTTCAATGCAACATGGTGGTTTCTACCTTACCAATTATGCTACACCTGTTTCGGTGTTTAAATCATGGTGTAACTTTTTTTTAAAAAAAGATTTTCCTTGTGATCTTTGTGCAGTATCATTAGAGCCCATGCTCTCTATGATTTGCGTTGCTCAAGCAATACTGTATTAGCTACCTGCTGAGCGCAGTTTTGCCTGTGTGAAGTGTGGTGCCTAATTAGAATTGAAACTACTTACAAATTAACACTGTTTAAGTTATTTAAAGTGCTTCAAAGCATCATGCAATGAAACAGGAGGGTGTGTGCTTTTTTTTCCCTTGCTTTTTTTCACAAGTCAATTACATCTTGGCTCGCAAGAATGACATCAGAGTTTCAAATGAAATGAAATTGTGCCTAATTAAGATGTACATTTTGAAAGAGAAGGAAAAGCAGTTAATTGCCTCACCTTCTGTTAAATAATCTGTCAGTCTAAAGAACTGCGCGACAAGCGTAACTATCATCCTGTTGTTTATCACGTCTTAGCTGCTAAAATAGGGTCTGTTGCTGCACCAGACTTTAGGCTTTGTGTTTGAGTGTAGACACAGTGCATTTCAAATTAGCATGTACAACTGCACGAGATAATGCACATGGAATTAAAAAAAAAAAAAAAAAAGCATCCATTATCAACAGCTGTTAGCGAATGATTACCAGAAACTTTAAATGAACAAAAAAACTTCTTGTGCTTAAGTTTCATACACAGGACAACCTTGGTCATAATGCCTAGTCACCGCTGACTCTGAGAGTTCCCAGGACACACACATACACACACACACACACACAGAGGAGAGGATTTGGCCCGTGGAGGCATACCGAGGCCGCTCTCTCTCTCTCTCTCTCTTTCTCTCTCCCCAGGCCTCCAGAGGAAAAGCAGGAGCGCTGTCTGAGAGCAGGCCCTCGCCCCGCTGACTGATGCTTTCGCTGAACACCACGTACAGTAATTGCTGGTGCGGCGCAGCTGGAAAACCCTGGAAATTGCTAGTCCCGCAGATGTCAAATTTAGTATAGACATGCGATGCTCACATGGATCTCAGACCCTCCAGCATCAAGGCCTCCAGAGTGTTTAAATGATCAAGAACTGTTTAAAAAAAAAAGAAAAGAAACAAAACAACACTTTGGCTAACGTGCCTTAGATGGTGCTGCACCGTGACATCTTTTGGAGTGGATAGAGAGGAAGAGGCTGGTATGGTATTTAGGCCTGCCTTTAGAGGCTTTTACAGGCAAATATACAGTCTGCAGTGGATGATTCGTATTCCCTCAAGTGTGTGTGTGTGTGTGTGTGTGCGTGCGTGTGCGTGTGTATGTGAGTGTGCGTGTGAGCACATGCATACGTGTGTGTGTGTGTGTACAGATTTAACTTGGCACTCTATGCACGAGGAAATCTTAGAGTGCAGTGCATCATCTGGTGAGGTCTCTGTGCTTTTACTGTGAAACATTTATGTGTGTATGCGGCACTTTTAAAAAATCAGTGATGATGGAGGGGGCACGACAGAAACAACAAAATAAGCTCTTTCCCTCCTTCCCTTTAGCCCCCTCCTCCTCTCTCTCTCTTTCTCTCACTCTCTCTCTTCCTTTATTTCACTCTCTCCATCCCAATGTTGCCTCAGCCAAGTGTGTCTGCCTTTAAACAAACAGTGCAGTGAGAAAATTGATGCGCTGAAATAAACACTGTGAATAAATCCATTAAAATGTTTCTAAACAGTCATTGTAAGCACCATGTCTGGCTCACTTTGGGCCTTATTCATCTAAACAGCCTCAACAGTTGGCCACAGTGTTGGTGTTTGTATGTGCAGTGTGTGTGTGTCCAACAGTGTGACTGTGCAGTCTGTGTGCGCTTGTGTGCGTGTATGTGTGTGTGTGTGTGTGTGTACGTGCTTGTTGAATGTCACCTATTATGGCATTAGAAAGTATCCCTGTCAGATTTCATTTTCAGCCGTGTGCGTGTGTGTATGTCAGTCTCTAAGGCGGGCAGGCTCCGTGTTTTGGGAGCGCAGTGACGACATGCAAGTGGAAGCCGGACTCGGCCTGATGAGCTTGCCAGACCGCTCACTGGATGCCCACAGTCTGGGCATGCTCTACCCGTATGACCTAGTTTGGGAGCTGTCGTCTATGTCTTTGCTCATGCCCACACCTATGTCCACATGTCCCATGTCTATGACTGTCTGTCTGTGTCTGTGTCTACATGCCTGTGGCTTTGGCTATGTCTATGTCTATATTTGTGTTAGTGTCTGTGTTTAGGCCTTTGTCAGTGTCTATGTCTGTGTCTGTGTCTGTGTCTGTGTCTGTGTCTATGCCTGTGTCTGTGTCTGTGTCTGTGTCTACGATTATGTCTATGCCTGTGTCTGTGTCTGTGTCTATGGTTATGGTTATGGCTGTGTCTGTGTCTGTGTCTGTGTCTGTGCCTATGCCTATGGTTATGTCTATGTCTGTATCTATGTGTGTGTCTGTGTCTGTGTCTGTGTCTGTGCCTATGCCTATGGTTATGTCTATGTCTGTATCTATGTATGTCTGTGTCTGTGTCTATGTCTAAGTTTATGTCTGTGTCCATGTTCACACACATACCTATGTCTATATCCTCCTCCAGTTCCGTACCCATGTCTGTGCCAGTGTCTGAGACTGCTTGTCAGCCAGCTGTGATGCCCGCTGCCTTTTCTTCAATGTCCAATGTCTCCCATGTCGTGCCACATCGCCTCACTGTCTTATCTGGGTGGTGATGGAGAAGGGTGGTGGCTGCTCTTCCAACCAAACAGTCTGAGGGCATTGCAGTGTGAGGTGAGAAAATGCTTCACCCTCACTGGCCTTCTCTTCTTACAAAGCAGAGGGCATTGGGTAGGGGGTGGGGGTGGCAGGGGTGGCACACGCCCTGGAGAGCGAGAAAGAGAGAGAGACAGAGAGAGGGAGAGGAGAGAGAGAGAGAGAGAGGAACAAGAACGAGTGAAATGCCTTCGGGCATGTACATATCTACACACAAAGCAAAGCAACAGCTACAGCTTCATCTACTAATGAATATTAATATTGAGAACAGCTAAATAATGATGAAATGATTAAATAATCAACTGATGACACCATACTTTTCATTTGGAGCCAAGTAAATGATAAATAATAGCAATGAAAAAATAAAAAGCAATAAAAATAATGATAAAGTGTTAACATGTCTGTCATACTGGAACTGTTACAAAAAATAATAACACTGCCTGTTCATTACTGGCACACCAGTGTGGAATTGTTATTGTGTGGATGTGTTGTTTTAATGCCCTGTGCTTATTCCCCCAGAGCTGCATGGGGTGGAGTGTTGGGCTGCGCTGGGGAAGAGGGAGAGGGAGGTGATTCTAACAGTCCTCAGTGATATTTAATTTGAAGCTGGGGTTGTGTGTGTGTGTGTGTGTGTGTGTGTGTGTGTGCGCGGAGGGTTCGATGTGTGTTTTTAACATCCATGTGAAGAAGGGATTTTTACCCCGTTTTCTCTCCTTTTTTTTTCCTTCCTGTCTTTTTTTCGACGCACACCCTCACAGGTACGATGAAAACTGCCGCCCGTCTCCAGCTGACCTATTTAGGTAATTGCACTCTTCATTAAAAAACTCCGGCGTCGGAAAGAGAAATTACACTTCCCCGTCGGTATCTAGGTAACATAATCTCCCGGCAGCAGGCTAATTGCGTGGCATGATAACCTCCTAGGCCGAGCCTGTTTAATTTTTCATCTCTTTTCAAATAATTATGGATCAGAGGAGAGTGGTATTGATTTGATTCATTAACTTCTCTTCTCTGTGCCAAGGTTAATGATTACACGGATCCCAATTATACAGTAAGGATCTGCTGGACTATTTGCTTTGATTGGTTTACACTTTATTATTGGCAAAGGTTGTGTTGAAACAATGCCCAATTTGAGCCACTAATGGGCCAGAGGAGCCTGCTGTGGACTTTATTCCCCCCATCTCTGAGGCAGAAAAAAATAACACACACATAAAACAGATAGATTTAAGATGACTAGGCAGAATAGAATCCTCTGAATAAGGTAAACAAGCCAGTTGTTTGCCAGCTCGCATGTTTTCATCCTCCCGGTATATAGAGGATTGGGTTCAGAGCCCCAATCATTTTGTGATTTCTAAATAGTTAATTCAGTGCTGTTATGTGTCTGTCACATTGGTGTATAATTGCAGTGCAACTGAGAGGAGCACAGCGAACCACACAGGCCCCACAGACTACGACACAGGACCACAGAGAGGTCTAGCCTAGAGTTAGACAAGAGGCTACATGCCATTCTCTCCATGGTGCATGCAATTACCCAGTCTGACATCCCCACACGTAGCCTAGCTTAGCATAATTCACTCAAAGTGGGTTGCACCAATTAGCCTATAGCTCCCAAGAGTGACAAAATAGACTTCCTAACAAGTCCAAATGCTCTTCTTTTACTTGTTGTGACATGTTTATTTACCACGAGTGGAAACAACAATGTAATTGAAATTTCGATATGCTGCTGTGTGCAATCACATCACCCACGAAGCACTGTTTTACAAATGCACACACAGAAGAGAAGTGTTTCTATTGTCTTATGTAAGTCTGGGGTAGACAGAAAATAAGCTTATTTCCATTAAAAAGTTGGCGTGCTAGCAGATGTATGAATGTTTTGACAGCTTGGTCGCTACAGTAAAAGTCAGCGCTGAACAATTACAATTTACAACTAAAAATATAAATGTCTTTCTTTTAATGTAAAGAAAAAGAAATAAATAAACATGAGCACAGAGAACGCAGGTTTGACTAGAAATTGTTGTTACCCTGTTGTCAATGTTACCAGCCATGATTGTGTGTGCGTGTGTGCGTGTATGTGCGTGCGTGCGTGCATGTGTGTGCATGTGTGCGTGTATGTGTGTGTGTGTGCGTGTGTGCAGATGTATGTGAGATGTGTGGACTAAGAGGCTGCTCTGTCAGGTCTACAGTACTTGACGCAGAGAGCCGCCGGGGGGTAATTTCCCACAGACATGAGGACATTAAAATTGCTGTGATGTATGAGCGATTTCCTCCATCATCTTCACTCACTAACAGGTCCCACAACCACCCCCATCACCCCCTTCAATGATGTCTTCCATTTTCTCCACAATTCAACAAGGAGCATTGCAAATGAGTCAAGTCTTATTACTTTTTCCCTGCCATTTGCCTGAGATTGGGATTGCAAAACTGCATTAACAATAAGAACAGTATTTGTTTTATATTTATATATGTGCATGTATGTTTGTGTGAGTGTGTGTGTGTGTGTGTGCGTGTGTGTGAAAGACAGAGAGAGAGAGAGAAAGAGAGAGAGAGAAAGTATGTATGAGTGTATGTGTGTGTGAGAGAGAGAGAAAGAAAGAAGGAGAGAGACAGAAAGAGAGAGAGAAAGTATATATGTGTGTGTGTCTTGAATGACTTGTCCATTAAGCAACAGTCTGCCCTTCTGGCTTCCTTGCATGCCCATGCAGAGCCTCTGGCAGAATCCTGCCGGCGAGGGAGCCTTGAGCAGTCGAACCCTCTGGGGTAATTTTGAAGATTGTTTTTTGGATAATTTTCTAAAACATCCCGAAATTGAGGTCAGGGCACTGCTCATTACATTAGATTAGATAGTTTGCTCTCGAAACATAGCATTCCCGAAATAATCCTGCTCACCTATGCATTCTTTCGCCTTTCACCATCCCCCTGTGGACCATGCTTTTAGAACTCGCAAGAGTTTGAGGAGAGGTGGAGGAAAGACAGGGGAGAGAAGGAGAGTGAGAAAGAGAGAGGGGGGCTGCAGTGATGCAACGGAACAGCAACTTGTACAGTCCCTGGAAAGTCCAACAGTCGGGACTTGGGCCTACCCCAGGCCTGGATGGGGCCTGAGAGAGAGCGAGAGAGAGAGAGAGAGAGAGAGAGAGAGAGAGATAAACAGGATCTACAGGCTGCTCCAGCCTAAGAGGCCTTCACCCGTGGTCCAGACGCTCCTGCAGAGCTTCAGGCCTTGGGCCCGCCTCGGAGGAAGCTGGAAGGGGGGCTCCTCCTAGTGCTGAGCACTAATGCACAGAGACACCGCTGACGGTGGTCCCCGGCTCTCTCTTGCGCTCTCTCTCCCTCTCTAGCCATGGCTGTGTATTTAAACAATGGAAACTCCTCACACTAGACTTTCCAAGAGGAGGAGGCGCTTGCCCCCCGGCCCCTGAAGCTTCCAGTCAGTCTCTTTCTCCCTCTCTCTCTCTCTCTCTCTCTCTCTGCTCCAGCTCATGTTGCCTCTCACCATCCATCTGCAGAGAGAGAGGGTGTAGACAGCTCAAGCTCGTTTTTATATGCCCTGTGTTTCCATTCAGGCCGACCCCCGAGGGCTCTTGCCAAGACATCGCAGGTACAGTTGAGGTAACCACGATTCTTCCCAGCAGTCTTAGTTTTAGGGGGTTTGGACGGTGAAATCGGGCCAGGCATGCGGTGCTTGGCTCAGTCAGACGTCGGGTTTGCTGTCTCTCAATCAGGCCCCTTCACGGATGAGAAGCATGGCAGGGGCACAGTGGAGGGAGTAAAAAGGGTTCAGTTTCGCTCTGAAAAAAAAAAAAAAACCATCATGCGTGGCTCCCACTCTCCCTGTTGTCCATGAGCAAGGCTCAGAGTAGAGACAGGCGGAGGAGGACCTGTCCCAGTTGGGTCATATTAAGCTGTTGACATTACAAAAAAAAAAAGTGCAAGTTTAACAAGTGTTTAGAGAGTGCGGCTGGGGCTATGGTCTGTGACTGTAAATGAGTGTTAACAGGGATCTAGATGCTGAAGGCCCTTGGACGGAGCACACAATGTTTATTTTTAAAATTATCAGGATGAGGAAGCCAAGTTAATGTGTGAACTTTAAATCAGGACTCTGCTGTTTACTGAAAACAAACAAACAAAACCAAGGAAACTCATGAATAAAACTAAATAAATGATCTCACCATCTATCAGCCATGATTCTCATTCTTAGTTTTGTGTGTGTGTGTGTGTGTGTGTGTGTGTGTGTGTTTGTGTGTGTGTGTGTGTGTGTGTGTGTGTGTGTGTGTGTGTGTGTGGAAAAAACAGACCTAAAACTAACAAATCCCATTTTACTAAATTACCAGACAATGTTCCTAAACAGAAACATCAGATGTATTCGGTCAGTTCTTTATCCAGATATCATATCCGAGCCATACACAATTTTGTCAGTGATTTTATTTCAAGAGCCCACCGGTGATAAGAGAATTATAAAAAGTGATTTCATATTCCTGCCTGGGCTATGGGGGAATTGTTAATTCCATTTTCATGACTGAATGTGCATTATCATCTCAATAGGGCTTGAGAGGCCCTTGTCTCATGCTATTTGAATAATGTATGGCAGGCTGTCTTTACGGTGTTCAGCGATATCTGTGTGTGTCATATAACTCTGTCACTTTTTGATGACCATTAACTCAAATAGAACTATACAGTGTTTCCCCATAGTACTGCTCACGATTAAATGATGACAGACTATCATTTTTGACATTATTTTGTTGTTTCCATAATCATATATCCATTGTACATATGAGAGAATGTTAAGGAGAGAACTGAGAACACAGTTGTTATCAAATCTCTAGTCTGATACCAACGATGTAAAAAAAAAAAAAAATCCTTGTGAAAAAAATGCTTGGTAAAAAAAAGTGCTTGTGAATAGCTTTCTAAGGTATTATTTGTTGTTAAATTAAAAAGCTAACACTAAATGGACATCGTGAAAGAACTTAGAAGCTAACAGCTTTGGACACCTTATCTTAATTGCTGAATTGTTCTGTGCATTGTTTCAGACCATTGCAGAAAAATGCAAGAAGCACCAAAGCTTCACCTTACTGCCCATTCCTGTGTAAGAAGGTGGCTCTGAGGATTTGACTGAAAGCATCTCAACTTCCAACTTCTATTTTGTCTCCCTGTCTAAATGTCTTTTTTGAACTGGGAGCAATTAACGTACATTGGGGTGAATTGAAGTCATAAAGTGTTCTTCTCTCTAGAAGCACTACAGGAGATGAAGATGGGTCCTTGTGGAAAAATAAACAGTTGGTTTTTTGGGGGGAAAGTCGGTTGAATTTTCAGAGCCTAATTTGGCTTCATGCGCTTGATGGCTGGTCTCAGAGGAGGTAGATGATACACACTTCATGTCTGTATCACACTGTTTATTACCATCGTCAGTGGGAAAACCTTGAGGGTGGTAAAAATACTCCAAGAGATGACTGACTTTCCCAAAGCCCTCTGAACAATGCTATTCCCCAAGTCATGCCAGGTGTGAGGCAAAGTAACTAATTATTTGACGTGAGGAAGGTAAACACCTTCTCATTTAACATATTTGTAAATGCAATTGATATTCACTTACACAACGGATGACTGAAAAATGGAATGGTCACAATCTGATGCGAAGCTCTATATGTTTCCCTGTGTTTGTAGTCTGTACTGAAATTCTGAGGTTAACCAGTCTGTGGTCCTCAGGCTCTGAAGAATGTAATACAGTTACTCACAAGTGTCCATCAACTGAGTCAGGCAGAGTGATGGCGATAAGAACTCATGTGCTGTGGCCAGAGTGGAAATGGCTATTTCTGGTGGTTGCGGTGGATAAGATGAATACTGTGAATGCTGGACTACCACTCATGCACACCACACACACACACACGCACACACACACACACACACACACACACACACACAAACACAGAGCCAGTGGCCCAGGTGGCAGACAGGGAGAACTGGGAACCAGACGCGTGCGTAGATAGACTAACTAAGAAGCCGGTGACTCAGAGGAGCGACGGTGCAATGGTGCCCTGTGATGACAGCCAGCGATGAGGAACTAGAGGGACTGACTCACAGATATACCGAGGGGAAGGTAGATAGCCAGGAGGAACATGGCGATTTATCACACATCTATCTATAGAGCAAAACAAGAAAAAAAAAAAAAAATCCAAACTACCGAACACAGATGATACTGCCCATTCTAGGCTAGCTCCAATCCACACACCAATCCAGCCTGCCCCCCCACCCCACCCTTCAAAATCTAAGTGCAACCTTCCTGTTGAGGAGCACTATCTACTTTTGTTCAGTAGTTAGCAATTGCTTTGGGGTATTTATGGTATATTTCATACATGCGTTCAGGTCTAAGGTTACCCAGTCGGCATAAAGCCTCCCAGTGTTTTAGGAAATGATTATGAAAGAGCTAACCTTGAGGAAACCACACAATCTCCATACGTACATGAGGGCCGCTGCCACGGCAGGATATCACTGAAGAGCGATATCATCTCTTTGGGTCTGCAAGGGTGGTGCCAGCTAGGGAAGGGTTTATTTTGCATGTGATCAAATATGTTATAAGGAAAATACAGCTTAACTCAAAATATTTAACTGGTCTCCGTTTACCGTAAGAGCATATGTATGGAATCGCCAGCCCAGATGTGGTCCAGACCCTTGACTCGCATCATGGAGGATCTCTGTTAACATCAAGCATCTCCAGAAGCTGACAAATGGTGAATTGAGACAATGAATAAAGATTTTTAGTAGCCTCAGCGACGTGACTGTGGTGTTTGCTCCAGGCGGAGTAAGGTTTTGGCTAGGCTTTAGCCCAGTAAAGTATCCTTAAAACAAGTCAGTTGTTATTGGCACTTCACAGGTTTAACAAAATTCAGCTGAACTGATCTGCCTATGAAGTGGGACACCCCCTGACCTCAAGCTGACCTCAAGAAACAGAATCAGCTTAGCCACTGATCTGGTTAGCTTTGGGCCACGGGCTGGTTAGGTTCAACTATGTGTGTGTGTGTAATGTGTGTGTGCACATATGTTGGTGTGTGTGTGTGTGTTTCTGTCTGTGTTTACTGTCAGAGACTACGCTGATTGATGTAGACATGCTAAAAGAGTCTTTTGTAATTAGCTGACCCCATGCAGTCAAATGCTGAACTGGAGATTAGTGGCCTCTCTGGTAATGTGGAAGAGAGGTGGATGTCTCCATAATGACGAAAAAACATGTTCACTGTACTGTGTGTAAGCATTCTCTATCTTTCTCTACCACTCTCCTTCTCTCCATTTACATTTAAAAATACTCGCCGCCTTCCCATAGCCAGGGAGGTCGACTGCGATGGCATCGCGCTCGAGCACGAAGTAAACATCCCCAATTAGCACGCGTTCGTCAGATCTTTATTAGAACGACGCTGCCCCGGAGCTATGGGGATGTAAGCAAACATGGCGAAACACCGACGACGACTGCAGTGATCACCCCATTTTTGGGGGAGTGGGAGTGTGTGTGTGTGTGTGTGTGTGTGTGTGTGTGTGTGTGGGTGTGGGTGGGTTGGGTTAGATGAGAAGGGGGCTGAGCAAAGTAGAGTCTGCACGGTATGCCCGAGCGAAATAACAAATACCAGAGTGCCACTCCGGATCCCTCCATTACGCAGCAGTCATTTGGCTCCCCCGGGGGCGATCTTGACCAAGATTTATTAGACATAATTAAGAGACCACGCAGCCCCAGCCTCTGCCCTTGGTATTCAATTTGCCTGCGTTAATGAAATAGAAATAATAAGGACCTGTGCGTTGAAGGTAAATGCTCTTTCCGCATGCCATTGGTATACTGTGCACTGAAGTGGAAGAAGAAGAAGAAGAAGTAGAAGAAAAAGAAGAAGAGAGGTGGAGAAAAAAAGTGGAGTTTTGATGTATGGTAAATCTGTATCCAAATTTCAGCCGCTGATCTAAAGGACCGGAAAAATTAGCAACAGATTAAGAGTGGTAAACAGACCACAATGCACAGCATGTATACATATACTGTATATTTATACACAGTACATGTGAGCGTATGATTGCACATTGCCTGCAGAGTGCTCTAGGGCATTTCTGCCTACGTAGACACGCCTACGTCCACATGCACTCAGACGTATACACACTCACACACACACAATAGAGCCAGTGCTTGCATACTCTTGGGTATCGAAATTCATTCCCCAGGTTTAAGGATACTGTGGTATTGATAAAACCAGAAGCTGCTTTACCTTCTTTTCAAGGAGAGAGGAAAAAAGCTGAAACAAAAGGTGAAACAAATGCTGATGCCGTCTGGGGACTGTCTCATTGAAGTTCTCATGCCTCATGTCTCTCATGCTCACAAATGGCAAAGTGTATAAATAATGATTATTCTAATGCCAATATGAACTGCTTTATCCTCTATCTCTTTTTTCCCCAGTTTTTCCAACAATGAATAGAGGCCCAGTTTTAAATGTAAGGGTCATTTACTTGCCGTGATTTGCAATGATGGAGACTTAGTTCTCCACAGAGCACCAGCTCCTTTGAAGAATAAACACCCACAGGCACGCAGGGCAGGTCCTGAGTCAGTGTGAGAGGGTGTGAGATCGCTGAGGTTGTGTGGGATGCATTGTCCAAATGCCAGCTGCCGTTCTGCAACCTCTTTCAAAAGATCTTATCGTGCCACTAAGATTGATGTAATTGAGCAGCTACTTCAAAGCCAATTGAATGGCTAGAGAACACTTGTTGTTTCTCTCTACCTCTCTCAGTCTTTCTTTACTCATGACTGCACTCAGTCATTTACCTTCACGGCTGTTTCAGTTCCATTCAGTGTTGCCACCACAAATTGCATAACTGTGCTTGAGCAACACCTGAAACCCAATTTGTAAGTGGGCCCTGCCATAAGTTTGCCATGTGCAGCTATTAGTCTAGTACTGTGTTGCGAGGAATGCAACTGAATACTGGTGAATCAAATGTTTCAATAGATTGATTCAGTAGAAACTGCAAAAAAACTTCAATGTCTCATGTTTGATGGCATTTTTGCCTTAAAATCCATTTGTAAATAACCATCATATCTATTTGTAAAAGGAAATCTGCAAGAATTAGTGCAGTGGTGTTTGTGTTACAGTTTTATGGGCACAGCAGTACTGAGAGAGTGGAGGCATAAATGAGGGAATACAACTTTGTTGTCCTTTTTTTCATTTGTTGGCTGAGAAGCATATTTGTGTTTTGTTCAGATGTATCTGTCCCGGAAAGCAGTGTCGAAACCCCACGTTTCCTGTGTCAGGACAAATGGATCCAGATGTGATGTCCGTTGGCAAAGTGATACAGGAATATTGACGATGTTATGATGATACATGGGACTTTCTGGCCTGCCTCTGAGAGGATTGCGAAAGGCAAGCAATTTGGTCGAATGAACCTCTCATTTTGTGGTTCCGCCCCCAGACCACCACTTCCTGTCTCACTTCCTCAAAAAAGAACTCCTCTGATTGGACAGAGTTGGAACATTAAGATTTTTTTTCTTCCTGCAAAAAAGAGAAAGAAAATGCCGGTAACAAGTCAAACAGGAAAATTACTAAAGCTACTGGTTTAAAATAGTGCCAAAGTGTTTTAAAATAAACACACAATATCAGAGTGTTTTCCTAAAAGGGAAGGAATGGTTTGCAGTAATCTCCCCTAATACGCTTGTCATTG
This sequence comes from Tenualosa ilisha, assembly GCA_015244755.2. NCBI lineage: Eukaryota > Metazoa > Chordata > Actinopteri > Clupeiformes > Clupeidae > Tenualosa > Tenualosa ilisha. The sequence continues at coordinate 293,397 of PYXC01000767.1, forward strand.
TCTATGCATCCTTATTCTTAGTTGTGCTGACATTCCTGTTTGTGTTTGTCTGTGTGTGTGTGTGTGTGTGTGTGTGTGTGTGTGTCTGTCTCTCTCTCTCTCTCTCTCTGTGTGTGTGTGTGTGTGTGTATGTGTATGTGTATCTGTGTATGCACAATTGCAGATTCTGAAGCAAACAATGCCCTGCAGCTACTTTTGCTGTTCAAAAAGACCTAGTCTTATTGTAGACACTAATTCTACCCTTTATCAACCTTAATTTATCCAGACACAGCCTGTCACTAAACTAGAGGAGAGACAGAATCACTGAACTGATTTAACAATGATTGAGTTTACCTTTTTTCAAACTCAATCAAATTTCAGATTCAATCATCCATTATCATAGAGTGATAATTTTGATTACACAAAGAAAAGATATGCTCCAATTTAAATTATGTTTTTATGTATTTATTTTTCTCCTTCCTCCTGTTCAATTATAATTTCAAAATTCAACAGCTTTTCATTGTGGAGGCAAAGGCCTTAAATCTCTACTATGAAGTCAACATTAAACATACACAGCCAATAGTAAAGTCCACAAGCACATATTTTTCAACACGAGATTCTGAAAAGACCAGACAAAATTCTGTTTGAAATTCTGTCATTCCTCATGTTGGAGAAGCCATAGGCCGGTTCCAAAATGGCATTCTGCTGTATGGGCCCTGGGAGATGTCATTTTGCATCAGGAGAATGTGCTCATTTGATTAAATTGTGCGCTCCTCTTAAGTCGTTTACTGGAAAAAGGGCTCTGTTTTGTAAATTAGCACTGTAGCCTATTTAGAAAAATGAATGCACATACAAAATATAAAGTCTAGCAAAGGTTCATGTGGAGCATGCAGTAAGCCTAGTATGCCATTTCAGAAATGACCATGGTGTCTTACTCTGGCTGATTGTGCTGGGGCATGAGACATTGCTACACTAACAGCAAGAATTTGATAGCGTGACATTGTGGTTTGCATGTCACCACTTGCCACATGGCAGGACTCTGGTCAGCACATGAGGGGCAAAGAGAGGCAACACAGAGCCCTGGCCGTTTTCACTTCCTGTAAACATACCACATCTGCTGCAGCTCTCAAATAGGTGAACTAGCCTAGCCTAGCCTAGCCTAGCATAACCTAACCTAGCCTAGCCTATCACTGAGTGGGTTCACATTCTTAATGCACCTCTATATGCCTCAGTGAGGACTCCAACAAAGACACTGATGAAAAAAACAAAGCAATAAGCCAAGTGTCTGTCACTTCCACCTCTTCTTATTAACCAAATTGAAGTGAACACCAGCAGTAATTACAACCACACTCAATAATATGAAAGCACCCCTAAATATACCCTAATATTGGAATATTACTCTCGTAACATTATTTTTTTTCTGTACTTTTGTGAGGCAACTCATTTCAATTAGACTGAAATATCAAATGTAAACAGACTTTCATACAGCAAAAGCCTACTGTTTTTTTGTGTGTCTTTGGAGCGCCTCCTATGAAAGGCTTTGGGAAATATGGAGTTTGTCCTCAATTCTTTTCTCCTGCCACTTGTGTCTTCTGAGTATGCAATGTGATATACCATGAATCAATATTGCACTACGCTCTACACATGACATTAGTGTTTTAATAAAGCAAGACCATGTTCAGTCAGAAAATTCAGTGAGTGTTCATAATAAAACAGGAATTGCAGATGAATGAAAAAATAAATTAAAGAATGATTGAATGAACAGAATTATAAAGGCAGTGTCTCTGTGAAATGGTAAACAAGTTATCAAGTGCTGCACAGCACTGTGTACTTTAACATTTTCCAGACCATTTCAAATGAAATTCCATGATGCCAACTCAGTGCATCAGTGTACATGCCACAAGTACTAAGTTGGTACATCTAACCACAACCCTCTGAGCAAAGTATTTATCCAACCTATGGCCCAGTCATTGATCCACATCTCCCATCTCCTCTAACAGTGGCCAACTGTGTCCCAAGTGTTCCCATGGACGTCTATGAGATTAATGGTCTGGAGTGTCCCATCCATGCACATCTTCTGTTAGCTGTGGCGCGGGTGTGTGTGTGAACAGTGACCAGACCGTGCAGCTGCATTCTCTTCCCTTTTCTTGTTCCTCCAGGCTGTCCTGAGCACTTTGTCTATCTTAGCCTGACTTTCCCTCCCTTTTTTACTCCCTCCCCCCTGCCTCTCTCTCTCTCTCTGTCTCATTTTCTCCGCAGGCGGGTGTCTGTGGCTGCCTCCTTGGCCCGCGTCTCCGGAAGTGCTCCCCGAGTTCGAGGGACGTGACACTGGGCAAGCCGAAGAGTGGCTGGCTGTTTACAGAGTGCTGAAAAGTGTTGGCTGGGGGGGCCGCCGGGCCCCCGAAAAGCATCTGTCCTAGAGAAGAAGCCAGAGAGGCGTTTTTGTCCTCTCGGGTCGCCCCCCCCCAGGGAGCCAATTCGTGGTACTCGTTAAACAGCGCTTGACCACATTCAAAACACAGCCCCTGTCCACAACAGATGTTTGTTTTGCTTGTCTCTGCCCTGTGTTGTGCTGAGCTCGTAAGAATAGACCTCGGGTAGGATATGCTGTCCACAAGGGGCCCTTTACTGTGGAAAGAGTGGTGGAATGAAAGAGACAGTGAAAGAAACACGAAGCCTGAAAGAAAGAAAGAAAGAAAAAAAAAAAAAAGAAAGAGAGACAACAGCATATTTAATAGTTTAATTCTTTTTCCTAATTTTGAACACACTCCCAACAATGAGATGATACTGATCCAGATCTCTAGAAAACAGCTCTGAACCTATGAATAATAAAAAAAAACAACAATCCATATTGTTTAGAACAGTTAAGAAATTTTTGATTACAATAAATTGAATACATTTAGCAATTTATAATATTATGAAGTGCATCTATCTGTCCATTCATTCATTCATCTCTTCACCATCCATGCCAGTTCTTTTCCCTTTCTTCCTGTGAAACATTACTGATGCAGTGCGTCACAGAACACTTCACGCCTCTGTACAGTGCATTAAATCACAGGCAATGAAAGAAGACCTCCTAAGCATTCTTAGTGCTCTGTACAAACACATTAAAATTTCCCACTTGTTCGGCAGTATTCACTGGAAACCCGTGAACGCAAACCTTGAGCAATTTGGTGCTCTGCTCCCATTTTAAACATTCTAAACGAAGGGTTGGGGACTGAAAAGAGAAAGAAAGAAAAAAGAACAAAAAAAAAGAAAGAGAAAGAAAGGAGGAAAGATTGCCTGGAATATTACTACCGCCGGGGTCATTAATGAGCATTGCTCATGCTGTCATGGCAACCATTAGCGCAGTAATGTGGCTAATGGCGTCGGAGACAGGGCATGAGAGAGATGTGAAAATTATTGTCAGATTCAATTAGGATCTCTCTCTCTGCGGCTCTCTCTGCCCCATGCTTCTGGCCTCCATTGATTATCTATCAAATTACATGTGGAACAGGATTCCAGAAACGTATACAGTAGAACTTCATCTATCAAAGACCTGGACCTTAACCCTCATCATTTCCCTGATGGGTGTGTCGGGGGAGGGGGGGGGGGGGGGGCTTTGTGTATAATGTCAATGAATGGGAGGGAAATGTGGATAAAACGAAAGAAAAAATTCAGAAAGAAAAGAAAAACAAAAAAATATGAAAGCAAATTGAAAGGAAATGGCTCTTGAATTGCGTGACACATCCTCCTTATCAGGCAGGTGTTTGCAGTGGAGGCAAGTGAAACCGTTTAGCTTTCATGGAAGAGAGGCAGCGGCGTTGGTGCTGATTGTCGAGTTCTGTTTGGTCAACATGTTTGGACGCCCCTGGAATGTGGGCGGTTGTGGTGGCGGCCACATGAGAGCGAAGCAGCATTGCTGTGGCCAGACAACGGCAGTCCTTCATGCGGCCGTATGTTCTTTTCAAATCTCGCCCTCCTCTCTAGCCTGTTGGCCTGCTGTTGACAATAAAACTCAAATTAGGACCATGTTTCACATCTGCACAGAGACACAGAGAGAGAGAGAGAGAGAGAGAGAGAGAGAGAGAGAGAGAGAAAGGCAGCGTAGTCCAGGAAATGCTGCTGTCCTATCTGACCCTTGGTTTAGCTCAAACATGCTGAATGTGCGTTTTTGACCGAATGAAGTGGAAGTAACTCAAGAAGGCCGATTTGTCATGATTGAACCTTATTGAGGTCTGGCTTAGAGGATTATTTGGGTTTAATCGGCTGTTAGTGCGCTCCCGGTCTGTTCTAATGGTACACCACAGACAACCTTCACAAGCCAAAGGAAATGTTAGGACTGTCGTGTTAATGATTTAGGCGCGGAGAAATCGTCGTCTTCTCCCTAATGCCATTTGATGCAAATCAAATGCGACACAAGCCTACATCAATGTTCTGGCAAATGTTTTTGAAATTTCAAACCTCTGAAAGCAACTGAAGAATTCAGTCTTAAAACAGGAAAAATGTAATTGATTAACAATTTTATATAATCAAACTATGAATGATAGTTTGACTTGAAGAATGCCTGAAAAGACAAATTAAACAAAAGTATAATAAGTAACTGGACCAGTCTTGGATTGTATGGATGTATGGAGAGTTCCAGCAGCCTGTTGGTTTACTGAAGACATTCGTTTTTCCTTTCTAAATGATCTATTGAACATCAGAATGAGTGCTCAAACATGCTCAGTTACTAAGCAAAGAAGACAGAATGGACAACACTATTGCTAGGTCTTGCCTGTCCACCGCAGGCTCGTGCCTGGGCATGTCTGCCCGCTCCGAGATGCCCGTCTGGCAGGCAGCCTCCACCATGCTGGCCTCCTCTGTCCACCGAGATGACCAAGAAACTGGACGAGAGGAAGAAAAAGAGAGCAAGCGAGGGAGAGAGAGAGAAAGAGAGAGAGGCGAGAAGGAAAAATGAGAGGCCTGCTGGGGTTGGATCTTAACTGGGTGGGGCGTCTCCTTTATCCCATGGAATCACTGAGTGTGTGTGTGTATATATATATGTGTGTGTGTGTGTGTGTGTGTGTGTGTGCCTCAGAGCCACAGCCCGCTTCTGGGAATGCAGGCTGCTGAGCAGGCCGAGAGTGTATAGCGGGTTGCAGAGGGGAGTCGTCTGGTCCTCGGGGCTGGGTGCGGGCCTGTGGTTGTGGGTGGCTCAGCTTGGCTGGTCACTGCACCCTTCCAGGCAGGGCCTCCAGAGACCGGGGACAATGGGAGAGTCTTTCGCTTTATGTAAACATGGTACAGAACGCAGACTTGTCCTCGTGTCGTGTGGCCTAAAGGGTAGGGATGATAAGCAGGTTTTACTGGCGAAGCCTCAGAGGCGCCAGAGTTCAGTCTCTCTATGAAGAGGGAAAGGGCAAAAGAAAAATGCATGTGCTTTTGCACTGTACAGAAACAAAACTGTTTCTCCTCACCTAGGAAATTTAACTGCATGCCTTATTGAGTTGCCACACAAGCAATGATCAAACGTTAGAGTCGAAGTGACTGTTTAAGGACAAAGAGCAGTGTGATATTTTCGGTGTCTTTGTTTCAGACGCTGAAATGGTTGCCATGCAAAAAAAAAAAAGGGCTGGACCCTCAAATGGTGCATATCAAATGACCTCAATTACTCCAGACGGCCGTCCGCAACGTACAACACGCTGCACTTTGCACGAAAACCTTTTCGTCTGCGAGGCATGCTCGCAATTTACCCAGATGCCAAAACCAAAATTATACGAACGGCAACAAATCTACGCCTTTTCGCGGATGGTAAATTCCTTTAATTTTTGTGGAAACTTTTGAAGGTTGGAGTGTGTAAAAATAACCGGTGGTGGTTTAGCTCCACTGCAGCTTTGTGACTGGCAGAAGAGGGAGAGGAAAAGGTGATCTGAATCTAATGGCAACAGCAAACAATCAACATCATTTAAGTGATTATGAACAAAAAAAAAAATAATAACCCTAAGTGATTTTCCGACTGCAGCTCGCATTAGTTGAGGAAAAAGAGGAGGGAAAAAAAAACAACAAAAAACTTGTTGTCTTCATTTCCTGTCCTAGTAGCAACCACTGGTGCCACCAAAAATAAAGAAATGAAAATAAAATGAAAAAGAAATAAACCTAGGCAATTCCAAACCTAATAATTGAACACAATACGCTTATTTGCTCCAATACGTCACTTTGTTGAACATGCAAACCAAATGAACTTGGCACTAAGAAGAAAAGCAAACAAAAGCAAGCGGAGGGAAAGCAAACTCTGCTAATGACATGTTTTGCGTGAAGCTGACCTGTCTGCCACTCAAGATGACTGACAGCTCTGACTCATTTTGACTTTAGCCGGGTCTAATATTATTACACATAAATAAAAAAGGGGATCTGTAATAATCTACACATGTCATTATCCTATTATGTAATTCAAGCTGGTCCCGAAGTCCGACAGTAGGAAAGTTTTAGCCCCTACTGTTTGCTCTGGGCCTATTTATAACTCTGCCATTGAATGACAGAGTGTCCTGTGCAGACAGCATATGTCAATGATGAGAAGGTGCAGTGGGCCAAAAAGGAGCACTGGCCATGCTTCTGTAATACTATTTGCAGAAGCGGTCGACCGGAGCCTCGACTCGACTTCTCTTATTTTATGAAAAGCCTACCGAGGGCTGATTTTCACCTCTCTTAAGGCCCAGGGGAGTGAACTCAGTCAGCTTTCTCCTGCTCCCCCAACTTCGAGTCCTGTCTCATGGGACAGCACAGGCACATCCCAGGGCCTCTGCTCAACACACCACCAGACACTGATGGGACAGTCAGACACCAGAGTCTACTTTTTTGTCTTTTTGTCTTTTGTCTAGTTTATTTTTTATTTGATTTGATTTATTCATTTTGATGATGTGAGACTATTAAAGGGTTCATCAGCAGCAGACCTTGACAAAAATTGGTTGGGTCCACTCTTGGATATCTTTGTTCGGTTAGAGTTATTAAATGTCTCCAGAAGATATATTGTGAACTTTATTAAACATGGCAATAAAAATGGTAGAAGGCCTTTGCTGCTGGCATCGGGCAGAGCCGGCAGTAGTTCTCCCTCCGTGGGCTATCAGGGTGGGAAGGGAAAGACTTGGCATCTCCAGCATCCTGACTGGTTTGGCAAGTCACCAGCTTGGTAACCTTTGTTTTGGACTAACACAACCACTTCTAAGCAGTGATGAATCACTGAGAACTACTGTTTGTTGCTTCTTCTTTCTCTCTTTTTTTACTTGATTGTGCTCATATGTATGTTTTACAAAATCAGTGAACTGCTCTTGAAGACTTTCTACGTGGACACAAAACACCAGCAGAAATATGAATAGACACATGGATCTAAATATATACATATATTTTTATATACCTCCTCCAACCCACAAAAACCTAAAACAGCAACCCAATCCCCCAGGAACAGCCTTGAGGACATCCCCAAATGTGTATGTGCACAGACCAGACAGCGATGTTGTCCATTCCTTTAGCATTCCTCTGAAACGCCCTGCACATTCCCAGAGCTTTTGTCAACGGTGCTTGCCTTGAGACGTAAGTTATACGTGACAGCACCATCCTTTAAAGTAACCATGCTTCAGACATGACTAAGTCCCTTGTCAGCCTGGAATTCTGACCAAAATCAGATGTCAAGAGCATATGTTATTACCTTTTTTTTTTTTTTTTCCAGTGGACATATGCAAGTACGAAGTTGACATGGTGCTTTCACAAGACAAAGATAAATTACTTGTCATTCACGGCACCAAAAAAACATAAATAAAAAAAATAAAAACAGGACTCTGTTGCACAAACATTCAAACACACATTCAAACCACTCAAATCAACTCAAATGGACACAACTTTGAAATGGTTGCTATGCTATCGGGCGTCTTCATGGAGCTTCAAACACAACAGAAGTTACGTGACAAATAAATCCGCTCTTCTCCCTATGTGTGAGTGTGTGTGTGTAGTGTTGTCAGATTTCCAGGTGCCTCTCGCATCAGTCTGTCCCCTCATCCCATCCTCCTGCTGGCCACCATAAGGAATGGCGATTCAGCGAGTCTGACTTCCCCTACATCCCAGACCACCAACGCCGGCCTTCCCTGTAGGCCCTCCGCGCCGCGCTTCCTCTGCCAAGCGAGAGGGCCGCGCCATTGTGCCAACCCCTGGGAGCTGGACTCAAATGGCCTCGTATTTTGGATTCGAAGCGAAATGTCACACGCCTCTCGGGGGGGATATTTAAAACACACACACACACACACACACACACACACACACACACACACACACTCACACTCACACACACACAGACTCACACACGCTACCCACATGCAATAACTAAACGGGTTTTCCCTTCATGTGAATTTTTTGAAACGTTTTTTGGGGGTTCGTAAGATGTGGTAGCGCGCTTCTCGTTAGCGCGGACGTGCTGCTTGATTTATGTCCCGTGAGAGACAAGCGTAATAAAGTCAGCCCTCACCTGTTGAAGCTCTTGAAGTCTCCTCCAGACCCAGTGCTTTTTTTTCTTTGCGTGGGGAGGAGAGGGGGCTCAAAACCAAATGGATCTGGACACTCATGTTAGCCTCTTTCTCCCCCCTTGTTCTCCCAGTGCTCGGATTTAAAAGATGTTTTGCCAGGCTTCCTTTAATGCCCAGTGCTTTTCTGGGAATGTAATTGGTGTTTTGATTTTGTATAATGCATGGCAAATGACTCTGTGTATGCATCCCTCTGGCAAGGCATTCCACAAACCAAGGGGTAATGACAATAATTGTGTAGTGACAGAATATGCTGATTATATGATTATTTATGCATGTAATTGGCATTATTGTTATTTTTAGCTGGAAGTTAATTGCTAATGTAGATCCTGTAATTGGATCAGCATATTGCTACATAGCAAATCTATTAGCTGCTAATAATTGCTGCAAAGTGGAGAGACAAAAGTGGGTGGAAGGTGTTTATTGGACTAAGTATTTGTCTCCATGGTGACAATGAGTGGAACCGTAGAAATGCATAGGAAAAAAAAATCTTGCAATGTTTTAATTTTTAATTTCATTTTTCCCCTCAATACCCCCACTTCAGAACACTAATTGGAAAGTATAAGATGATTTTTAAAAAAGGAGAAAAAAATATATTATTTTGACTAATGCAGCTAAAGGCACTTTATCTCCTCACCTCATGTTTTAGATGTGAGGCAGCCCCTTTACACTTCTTCAGCAATCAAAAGGAGACACTGTGTCCTGGAGAGACAATGGCAGGATCAGAGTGAGAGAGAGAGAGAGAGAAAGAGAAAGAGAAAGGGGCTTTTAGAGCCTTTATTTAATCTGTCAGGAACTTCCTGTGACAGCAGTTAGAGAAACTGTTCTGGCACGACTTCACAATCTCCCCCAAGACCTTTGCTATTGTCTTTTAATTTTCCCTAGTTCCTCCATAAGCAGTTCAGTGTTATGATTACCCAGTCAATTAGGCACATAAATTGCAAGCTATTCAACAATTGCAAGTAATTTATAGGGCAGCCGTGTCAACCCCAGACCCAAAAAACTGTGAAAAAAAAAACATTGTGAACAAAAAGCTAAATTACTACTGCAGAGAGTAACAATTGGCAATCCCTTCCAAAGTTATGAGAGGATGCTCTCAACAGCAAGTGCAAGTGAGTAAATAAGAGACAGACAGACAGAGAGAGAGAGAGAGAGATGGATGTAAAACAGAGCAAAACGAGGACAGAGAAGGACAGTAGGGAGGACGAAGAGAGAGAGGGAGACAGAGAGACCTTACTGTGAAGGTGTAAAATGATGAGAATCTGCTCTGTATCATCTGACAGGGTGAGGAGGGGATGCTGGGATGTGCTCCAGCCCCTATCAGATGATGGCGTCATGAGGATCGGTCCCACAGCCACACGTCGTGCGAGACCAGGCCGCGCCGCTGATACGGGGAGCCCATTAAGGGCCTCTTATCGGCCCCCTTCATTGGTGTAACTGACAGGGGCCTGATAGCGGGCCCCCGGGAACCCCCCACCTGCCCCAGCCTCCTTGCTCAGCCACGGGAGTGCAGCGATCTGGCTTATCAGTCATCAGATCCCTCACTCCAACCTGATTGCTGGAGGAGGGTGGAGAGAGAGAGAGAGAGAGAGAGACGCCAGCCTCTGACACGCTCACTTTCCCCCTCTCCTTTTGTCTTTCACTCTCTGCTATCACTTCTTAGTCTCTCAAAGGCAATCTACAGGGAGATACTGTAGTGGAAATGGATGAGGAAGTGGACTGAGTAAGAGAACAATAGGTAGAAAACACTGGGATGAAGGGAAGAGAAAGGGAATGAGAGAGAGAGAGAAAGAGTGTGTGTGTTTGTGTGTGTGTGTGTGTGGTGGGGGGGGCTTAGTTGCTTAGATAAAATTCACACTTAGATAAGATTCATGCCTCTTACAATCTCTTCTGTTGTCTTTTCACAGTTCAAACCACAGAGGACAATGTACAACACGTATGTGTGTGTATGACTTTCTCTGTGTGTGTATGTGCATGTGTGCGTGTGTGTGTGTGAGTGTGTGTATCACTCTAGGCTCCTCCCGTGGCTATTGTGCAGTAGGCCCGTCTGTTGCACTCAGAGTCCTGTGCCACTGCCTGTCTGCCTGCTTGCCTGCGACTGCCTCAGGGGCTGGTGTTCAGGTTGACAGATGAAGAGAGGATGTGTTGTGTGTTGAGTGTGTGTGTGTGTGTGTGTGTGTGTGTGGGCGGGGGGTGTTGGAGGGGTTGGTGTGAGGTCAGTTCCATGTATGGCGGCAGTACTTGACTCTAGTGACACAGCGTTGCACAGCCCCCTAGCAGTGATGCGGTCCCTGCTCCCCTGCTATCAGTGGGGACAGGGAGGGCCTGTGCTTGGGTGAACTCCAGAGCCAGATGACTGCTCTTTAACGACAGATAACGGCAGTGTTCTCCTGAATGTGTGTGTGAGTGTGTGTGTGTGTGTGTGTGTGTGGTGTTAGACAGAATCTGACAGTGTGTACATGTTTAGATGTATACATCTGTATCTTTGTGTGTGTGTGTGTGTGTTTGTGACTGTGTGTGTGTGTGTGTATGTGAGTGTGTGTTAGATAGAGTGAGAGAATGTGTATGTTGGGATGTATTCGTGTGTGTGTGTCCATGCAAGTGTATCTGTATCCGTTTGTTTGTGCACGCAAGAAAATGTGTGTGTTTATGTACCTACTGCATATGTGTGTGTGCGCTCACATATCGGTGTGTCCTGTACTTTGTGAGAAAACCTTTGTTTCATCTCTGTGTTTGCGTCAGCATTTCTATGCATAAGCTAGACATTCGGAGAAGTATAGAAAGTCCACAATTGCGACGACTGAACCGAATTGCAACACATTCTTAAGTCTCAGTTTTCACTTTCAATTTCCATTTTTTTTTTTCCATGCCTAGGGGTTGAGTTGACAGTTTGTGTTCACATGTGTTGTGCTGTGCTGTGCTGTGGTGCGGTGGCTGTGTGCGCTCGTGGCTTTGTTTTAACAGCACCTTGTCATTGGGTGGCTAATGAGCCTCTGCTGTCCTCTGGATCCAGACAGGACATTAACGAGGTCCTGCCAAAGCTGACATTGAGGGTGTCTCCCTCATGCTTTGCTGTACAAAGTGTGTGTATGTGTGTGTGTGTGCATGTGTGTGCGTGTGTACGTGTGTGTGTGTGTGTGTGTGTGCGTGTGTGCGTGTGTGTGTGTGTATTTGATGGAGAAAGCAAGAAGCATAACTTCCCCATATCGAAATTCCAACATTTTCTGTCACTAGTTACGCATACACACACATGGGTTACTACTACTGGGTCTGTGTTTGTTAATTAACATTATCACATTCTCACTTTGTGAAACACACGCCCCATGCAAACACATACACCCACCCCACACACACACACACACACACACACACACACACACACACACAGTAACAATCTAAAATGTTGTGAGACAACCTCCTACAGAATCACTCAAGAGTGAACAGCATGCCATCAACTAAACACTGCGTGTTCGGGTCGATCACGGTGCATGGGGAGGAAGGGGTGGAGTGGTGTGTGTTTGTGTCTGTGTGTGTGTGTGTGTGTGTGCTTGCCTATGCTCCAATCTGGCCCCAGGCTAGATAGATGAGTCTCCTCAGTGTCTCTGCATTGAGCTTCAGAAGCCTATGTAATGTGCTCAAGTCGCCCCACTGAAGGTACAAATTCCACGGAGCAGGAAGATTTCTATTAATTAAATCATAATTGGGTTTTATATATTTATTTGCTTCAGACATTGGCAGAGAGCGAGAAAGAGGAGAGAGAGAGAGAGAGAGAGAGAGAGAGAGAGGAGTAAGATTAGGCTGAGATTTGCATGTAAAATGTAAGAGATTCATTAGGCTACCTTGGCAAAGATGAAATAATTTGACTGCCTGCGGGGCACACAGATGGCTCTGTATGTTTGCTAATTTGACTCCCTTTCAAGGTCATTAGTTCTGTTTGGTGAACTATCAAAAAGTTTATTTGAGGATTGTGAGTTTGAGACACATACATACAGACAGTGCAAACAACAATGCAGTGTGCTTGGTATGAGGGTCTTAATCAAACAAGCAGACAGATTGTTTGCTGTGAAGGGGGGCGGGGGGTTCTCATGTTTGAAAGTTGGATAGACTGTGTGTGTGTGTGTGTGTGTGTGTGTGTGTGTGTGTGTGAGTGTGTGCAGGTCTGTGTCTCTAACAGTGAAAGAGGTGGTGAGACTCAACATCTGTAAGCAGTGAATGCGTTAATGTCTCCCCTTCAGGAGGCAAAGCAAAGTATATTAGTTTAAGTTGTTTTATTTTTTTTTTCCTTCCTCATACGTTCTTTTCCTCTGTCTCTCTGTATGACATGAAAATGGGCAGACGGTGTTGGACCTGCTGGGAATAATATAAACACTGTCCACTTAAATCCCCCTCTCTCATTACTCCCAGGTGGTCGAGGAAGCTGAATCACTTCATTTCGAAGAAAAAAGGCACAATTTCCACCATTTCTCCCTTCCGTCTTCAGGAGCACAGGCTATTTGTTTTTGTAGGCAGGAAATTAGTTTTGACATAATGGATTTTCACTCTGCATTACCAAAGCGATCACAGGTTTGGTAAAATATGTTCTGCTTGTTTTGTTTAATTAAGGGACCGTTGTTGCTGCATTTTCTGTTTCAAAAAAAGAAAAATACAAACGAACAAGGACCTTTGCAGCTTGATTAAGATTTGTTTTTATCTCTATATTTATTTGTTTATTTTCTGATGTCTAGGTGTTGATTAAGAACTTGTTACTGGTTTACTTTGCCTTGTCATTAACAGGAGTCCATGATTCTACTTGACAAAATCGGGATGGAAGAATGAAGAGAAATCATTACTTACTTGCTTGCAGCACCTTTCTGAATAGATATGTATGTCTAAGAGCTTACACAGGAGCCAGCACAGCACTGGAGTGCACTTCCGCACATGTCCTTTTTCATGGAAAGATGAGAATGAGCGTTTATCATTTTTCATTTTTTCGCCATTTGACATGGTCACAGATTTCCTCCGCAGACAGGGAATGAAAAAATATTCCCTTTGCTGTAATCTAGCCTCAATTATTTTAACCCTTTATCTCTCTCTCTATTTGTAATGCTTTCAGGGCCATTTCACAGAGCCTTGAAATTTTGTCCCTTTTGAGAGAAAATGATATGGTCTGGGAGATACCATCTGCCCAGGGGGTTGGGGGAGGATTCCTCATTTCACACTCTGTCTGCATAACTTAAGTCTTAGGGCAGACTGGAATTTAGGATCAATCCATTGTTCAAGTTCACCTTTTCTTCTTTACAATTAATACCTTGTGGGCATTAACGACTATCTCATAAAATAAGATAATTTCACATCTTTGGTCAGGCACTAATGCATGACAAATTATGCCATCATGAATTTCTTTTCACATAAAATTCCAGACAAAACAATATCCATGCTATGCTATGTCATCTCTGCTGAAGAACTCACACCATTCAGACTAGAAGTAATAGCACATTGGATCATGTGTGTCCTAGATGTCTAACAGGGGCAGAGCTACTTACATTAAAAAAACTTAAGTATTCAAAGGTACTCGTGTTTTTTTATTTATTTATTTATTTATTTATCATAATGTAATGTTTGTCCACTCCTGTTCATTCGATATGGCTAAAAAAGAGTATTGGTCCCAATGGATACATCTAGCTACATCTAGCCGAGGTAAATAATTTGACTTGACCAATGGTTTTCCATTTTTTTGCAACCAAAACAGTCAAAGAAAGTAATGTTGTCCAAAAGCCTCCCCGTCTCAACTCAGTGACCTAAATGGACATACTCTGCTGTCACAATACATCCTGGAGGAGATGGCTCACAGACATTGTCTGTTTGTCAGTGCTGAGCTAAGGATGGTCTCAGTAGGCTATGCATTCAGAGAGATGCTATAGTTCAGTGCCACCAAGGACATTCTTCTCATTTGCCTCCTAAATGAAAGTGTGTGATCCAACCAAAGTAATGTGCTGTGCCTCAGGTTTCAGGCAGCTGCCCGCTATATACCCAACACCTACCTCAGCCAAGTCTAGCAGACTGGGAAAAACGTTAAGGAATGTGGCCAAATTCCTGGAAAGCAAAACAGCCATAAGGCCCAAATGTCCCACCAAGTCCTCAAATATTTGATGCCCTTCAGTAACCTCCATCAGGCAGAGGTTACAGACCCCTCAGAAAAGCTTGAGAACTCTTTCGAATGCACTTGCAATTGCTTTGAATGAATCCCTGGAACAATGCCTTCTTTTCTCATTTCAGAGATTAGGAGGAGGAATATATTAAAATTCATGCTCCTCTGTATTGTTATGACTAAGACATCTTATTAGTATGCACTGGAAAAGTCTTTAATGAAGGTATCTGAAGGATCTTAATATCTAGGGATTATAACTTTTTTTTCTTAAAAGCCATTATTCAATGTTGACTAATGAATGTATTGTATTTATTTGTGTTATTTTTGGATATTTCCTAGTGCTAATTGGTTGCTTTCAAAATTATTTCCTTTTTTTCAAAATAGGCCAATGTAATTACTTCAGTTTTGCTGTATGACTCACATGTCTGTTTCCCCGTAGTTTCCGTGAGACAATATCTCAGCCTAGATGAGAAAAAAGTCATTTTAATAGAAGTTTCAGCGCTCTTAAAGGCTTGTCACCTTTGTAATGATTATGAAACAGGACATTATGCACAAGGTTAAATAAGAAATAGTAATACAATCACTTGGTTTGTGTTCGGTTTACATGACATGACCTGTAGATATGCTTATTCTAATAAGTACACAGAAATTAAGTGTACAGACTCTGAATCAGCACAGACTCTTCGTCGATAAGTGGGAGGAAGATCAAGGTCTTCATCATTAATGTAGGAGGGCTATCTCAAATAATGAGGATGTAGCTACAGTATGTCTTACTGCTAAACAAAATGCTGCCATGATTAATCATGACTTGTGTTATCCATTCCTTTGTTGTCCTGGCCTGGACTATGTGGGTTGTTGTGCGGAGACAGCTGAAGAAACAGCTGGCTCTCCTAAAGGCCCTTTTGGTGTTAAATTGGCCAGTAAATAATTGAGGGGAGTGTGGTGGTGGTGGTGGTGGTTGGGCTGATTTGTTAGTCATTGATAAATATTTTAATTTTAACTGTCTCTGGATCTGTGATGGGGAATGCCAAATTACATAACGGCTAGTTTCAATCAACAGCCAGAAGTTGAGGATTTCACAAAGTTCCCCATTTTGAGGCAGACAGACAGGAAGCCAAACAGAAGAGAAAATCAAATGGCAGATATAAGTGTTGGTGGTGGTTGGAGGAGGGCAAAACATTGGTTTTGTTTCTGAGAATGAACTAGACTGATTGCCAGGAAATATGTGTATTTGTATTCATGTCTTGTCTGTTTCACCCTTGCTCCAGCAAATGTGTGTGTGTGTATGTGTGTGTGTGTGTGTGTGTGTGTGTGTGTGTGTGTGCGCGTGTGTGCATGTGTGTTTGTGTCTGTCTGTCCAAATGTGCATGTTCATTTACAATTTTCTGTCCATCAGAATATGTACTTTTGTGTGTGCATCTTGGTAAACTACATATCACAACTACATATTACAAACAGCTGTTTGTTAGAGATTCTGAGATTTCATCCATATGTGTGTATGACTTTGCATGTATATTTGTTTCTCATTTGGTTTCCATGTGCATTCTCATATGTGTGTGTACTTGTTTTTTTTTGCTGTTGGTGTTGGTGTCTGTGTGTGTGGTGTGTATGCATATGTGTGTGTGTGTGTGTGTGTGTGTGTGTGTATACAGTATATGTGTTTCTGCAGTGACACAGTTGTATTCTCATACATGTGTGTGTGCTTGTTTGTTTGGGTGTCTCTGTGTGTTGTGTGTGTGTGTGTGTGTGTGTGTGTATGCGTGTGTGTGTATGTGCATAAATTGAGTACAGTATATGTGTTTCTGCTATGACTCAGGTGCATTCTTATACGTGTTGGGGTGTGTTCTTGTTTGTTTGGGTGTTTGTGAGTGTTTGTGTGTGGCTGTGTGTGTGTGTGTGTGTGTGTGTGTGTGTGTGTGCGCATGTACGCACGTGTGTGTGGCCTGTGCAGCTGTAGCTTCTCCTAATGGCGCTGATAGGCACGTCCCCCCACTGTATCGGGGAGATTGGACAGCGGCGAGACAGGGCGCAGGCAGCGGGAGCCGCGTCAGGCCTCATTAGCCTGCCACTGTTATCTGGATTGTGTCAATACAGATGCATTACTCTGCCACGTTCAGCAGCACAGGGGAGAGAGAGAGAGAGAGTCAAGGTAAGGAAAGGGAGGTAAAGAGAGAGATCGAGAGAATCATGGGAATAAAAAAAGAGATCGAGAGATAATCAGGGGAAGAAAGAAAGAGAGAGAGAGAGGTGTAGAGAGGAGGAAGGTGGGTTGGATAGGTGAAGTGAAGGAGGCGTCTTGCACAGAGCAGGACAGCATACTGAAGCTTCTTGCCAGGGAAGAAGGTGGGAATGAACTACAGGAGGGAAAGAAAGACAGACAGACAGATGGACAGAAGGAAGGAAAGAAAGAGAAAGAGAGGGAGCGAGAGAGAGAGAGAGAGAAGAAAGAAAGAGACAGCACCCCCACTACTTTAGCACCTGCCACACCTTAAGTTAACCATCCATCATGCTTGGCTGGCGAGTTGAGCCGGTGTGGCCCTTTTTAAACGGGGGGGGGGGACACGGACACTATCCGTCTTCCTGGCCACCTACCGCTTGTCATGAGCATGACTCCTGGAGCCGACGAGGCGATGAACTGTCTGCTCAGAGCGCCCACGAGGCACGACACGGCGAGCAACGCCGTCAATTTAAAGCGTCATTACAGGCGCAAAAGTGGCTCAATCCTTTCATCCCACTGGAGTGCCAGAGAAACACTGAGAGACACCCCCCCCCCCCCCCCCACACACACACACACCACACACCACCACCCCGATCATGCACACACACACGCACACACACACAGCTTCGTCCTGTCGGAGGAATCCAGCATGGGTTTTGGTCACGGGCGGTCATCTCTTCTGGATGGATACCTATCAGGCATCTGCCTATTATCCAGCGACAGGCTTCTCTCCAGTCGGAGCCAGATGATGAAAGTGACCGTGACATTGAGAGGGCCCAGAAGGCAGAGGCGGTGGGGAGACGCATGAAACAGTGTGAGAGGAAGTGCACTGCCTTTGGCACGCGCACTTGCACACACGCGCACACGCACACACACCACACACACACACACACACACACACACACACACGCGCATGCATACACTGACCAAGCTGTGTGTGTCTCAACTCTCAAACTTCCAAAAGTCCGTTGAGATGAGCTCATGCGTCAGTGAGTCAGACAAAGAGCGAGAGTAGGATGCATTTCTGTGTGTGTGTGTGTGTGTGTGTGTCTGTGTGTGTAAAAAATCTGTGAATACCATTTATTTCCCATGTGTGTTTGTTTCAGTTTGCTTTTATACATTATCCACTTTTATAAAATATCATCGGGATGTAATACAATGTCATGTAAAAACTGATGTGCAAGCCTCTTAGTATATATACTATACTTTCTCCTCTTCTCTCCTGCTATGCTGTATTGTGTCTTTCATCCCCCCCTGATTTGGAACATTGGTGGCGCGTCCCTAGACGCAGCAACCTCTTGCTCTCCCCACCACAGGGGGAGTGGAAATATATTTTGATTCCTTTGTATGTCTTGTAATGTGAAGAAACTGACAATAAAAGCTACTCATACTTATACTTGTATACTATATTTGAAAACATACTGTACATCTTAGAATGTGAAATTGTGTATATGAGTGCAACTTTTTGTGTGTGATTGTGTATCTAGTGCTCATGATTACTTGACTTTGTGAGATAAGCATACAGTCTAACCACATCTTTGCCTGTGTGTGTGTGTGTTTGTGTGTGTGTGTGTGTGCGTGTGTGTAGGCCCATATGTGGTCAGCCCGTAATGTACTGGCGCGTGGCGGCGAACGGTTCCCCTCTATTACCTCCTGACTGGCTCGCTGTGTTTTCAAAGGAAACCAGTGGGTAAGTCGAGCCCTTGTCAGAGGAGCGTGTTAATAAAGGACCTGACACTGCAGTCGCTACCCCGGCACGGCGCAGGGGGTGGCCGGGCACGCGAGCGGAAGCCGGGGTCCCCACTAATGGAGGATCCCACCCACCCACCTCACCCCACCCCTAGAGGGGAGGGGGAGGGGGATGGGTGAGGGGTACGTAGGGGAAAGGGGGGTTGGGATGGGGGGGGGTCACTGGAGCAGGGCCCTCTGGCGCGCGTTTAATAGTGAGCCGGGGAGATGCCGGCCTGCCCGCCTGCCTGCTGTGGTTTCTCGGTTTCGGATGATTCTAGTTTCAGGTGACATGCATCATGCCCTATTAGCAGACTCTTCCGACCACAGTTTTCTTTGGCAGCCACCTGCGCTTTTCTGCAGCTCCAGCGCTGGACGCCCCAAGGTTTTCCACACACACCGCCTACCCCCGCCATCCATCCAAAGACACACACACACACACACACACACACATACACACATACACACACGTCCTCATAAAGACATATACAAAGATCCATACCCCCACTCCCTGCCAAACCTTTCCCCCTATATATCAGTAACCACTACATACTGTGCAAAAACACACACTCTCAACCTGCATGCCTGACTACTGAGAAAATGACATTTACACATCCCAAACCACTACTCACAATCTACTACAAGTACAACAATTTAACACACAACCCATTTAGAAAAAAAGTACAAGAAAAAATGTGAGAGTGAGGGCTTTTCTGAACTCTCAGAAAGCAAGTGTTGTGAAAGCAAAATAAGGGCTGACTGACACTAAGGTTTTGACAGTGTGTGTGTGTGTGTGTGTGTGTGTCAGTACTGGAGAGGATAGAGTAAGTCCCCAGTCCGGCAGCAGACGCTTGTGCATGCGCACACATACACAACCCCCCCCCCCACACACACACACACACACACACACATACACACACACACACACACATAAATATACAAAAATGTGTGCACACATCCTGAGGCTTCACTGTGAAGTGGTTAGATGCTGGTCCCTCGCACGTTCCTCCGCGCGCCATTCCAGGTCCTGTGTGGCTCAAGCGTTCCATGCTTCTTCCTCTTCTCTCTCCCTCTCTTTCTCTCTCTCTCTTTTAAAAAAAAATAAAGCTACCATTTTTTTTTTCATTGAAATGAAGGAAATTTCCTGTTGGCAGACAGAAGGACAGGGGTGCAGGTGGAGTGGAGGGGGGAGAATGGAGGGACTTGGGAAAACAGACAGTGGTGGCGTGATGCTGCCCAGTCAAACAGTCCGAGTGTAATGTGTCACCTCGCCGGCTCGGCGTGGAAGTTTACAGTGGAACATGGTGGAGTGTTGTTTTTTCTCCCCTTCCTCTCCTCTGCCTGCTGCCATTGTCCAAGTCAGAAATCCATCATAAGCTCCTTTCTTTGCATTGGACAGCTCCCATTATTTTATGTGATTATTTTATAAGGCCCAATGCTTTTATGTGGAACATTGTTTTTGCGTGGACAGCATTTGAGAAATTAAACGCCTCGGAAGGAAAGATTCTATTGTCTGAGCCTTTATGCGCAGAATAACTCACACACTTATGTGGTACAATGTGTATTATCTAACTGTGTGTGTGTGTGTGTGTGCATGTCTGTGAAATCGCTGGAGTGCAGTGTAACAAACCGGGAGTCCGTCATGTTGCGCGTCCTTAAAGGGGTGACTGTGGAACAGATTAAGAGGGGGGAACCTTCAGCGGGAGACGACTCGCAGAAGAACGGAGCGAGTGGAGCCAGTGGAAAAGTCTTTCTGTGCCTCAAAGTGACTGTAACGGTTTCTTTAGGAGCGGCACACCAGGTGTCTACTTACACATGTCAGCTTTGGTGCTTGTATATCCTCACGAAGCGTGTCAGGAGCAATGAATGCCACTGTTGTGACAATTCGCGAGCGTGTCCTGAATGGCAGTGAATGAGACGTTTGGGTCCATGCGCGCGACGTCCCTAGCAACCATTGCTGAAGCTAAATGGATGTGAGTTTTATTCTCTGGCCCCTGCCCAAAACACACACAGCCGGTTACAACTTCACTGCGGCATGTATAAAAATAATTTATTCTGGTTAGACCATTTTGCCAAATCTTTTAATCACCATACAGGGGCTTTCAATCTGAGTTAGGCTTCCTCTTCTTTGTAGCCTTCGTAAAATATTTTTGAAGGATGCCTGTTTGGCATGTATTGCGATGATTTATCATGCAAGGTGAGGGCGTAAATATCGACTTTGCATTCGGGGCCACATGGAGATCATTTTTGATACTTTGTGACAAACTCCTATAGGCACTCTGAATCATTGCACTGATGCAGGATTTATTTTTGCTTGCAGCTTATTTGCTGTGTAACCTGCGTGGAATCAAGATTTTCAACAGAAGATATTTTCATACGCCATGATCTGATTTTAATGAAAGATTCTGTCAATCTGAGCGCAAGGCTGTGTAATTTGTTGTATACACTGTGGCTTGGGTGAAAAGTCACTTGAACAGACTCATAATGTTTCCAAGAGATGGAGCTCAGAGATTGAGCCCACCAATCTTGGCCTTGGCTGAACAGGGTTTTTCTTTCACTCTCTAGAATATGGATTTCATGGTCAAGCACACTCTTACCCTTGATATGAGGCAAGCTCTATTTCTTCTCTCGGATGAACTTTATTTCCACATCTTCACATACTACTATTATAGGGTAGTATTCTTACATTATATAATATTCTGTATTATGTGATACTATAGCCAAAGTAATTTACTTTTCATGATAGATTTTGCTTTGTCCTTCCAATACTGTACTCATCCTTCTTCCTCAATCCTCATCCTTCTTTGCTGTGCTGTTATGAAAAACATCCAAAATTATATATATCACCAAAACATATTTACATATGTAAACATAGACAGGGCACAGAGAGATGTCATACATATTGGTATGCATATCCAGTATATAACTCAGCTGATTGCATGTGCTCTGATTCCCCTGCCTTGTGAATTGGGTCCCTGACTCTAGGCCACAGAGAGAGAGAGAGAGAGAGCATATATTTACAGACACCAGTGAAACCGTCTGGTCTCATTAAGCAACCATGAAACCCTCCGCCCGCCTCCGAGGTCACATGACCAGCAGCCATGTTATTTACATTCTGCGAGCTGGGTGCTTGTTTGCCGAGAGGGATAATTTGACAGTCCGATAAACCAGCAGACAGACAGATAAACAGAAGGGCCTGGAGCTGCCACAGGGATCTCACTGTCGGCCCTTACTGCCGCCCTTGTTTTGCGCCGCGCGCCCAACAACCACGGGGTAATATTTGAGCGGACAGTCAGAGAGACTTCCAAATATTGAACAACATCGCTTTCTCTCTCGCTCCATAACTCTCTCTCCTCAGACTCCGCAGCTCTTGGTCGCCCTCTCCCTCGCTTGCTTGTACATTCTCTGTTTCGCTCTGCCACTCTGTGTTTTTTTTTCATCATTTTATTTCTCTCTTTCTCTCCTTGCGTAGCTCTTTTTTTTGCCAGTCTTATTTTCTCCATCACTCTTTTTTTATTATTGTTATTTTTTGTGGTGGTGCCCACCGAGCACACACACGTGCAGGAGGGGGGGGGGGGGGGGGTGGGCGGTGGAGTGGGTCGAGATGAGATGAGGGGCTGAGTCATCACCCCAGACACGGGGGTCTTGCTGCCCCCACGGCACGGTGCAGCAGAGCCCCCAGACCACCCAATGCTGGCGCCCCCAAAAAAGCTTACTGCCTCACTGTCCGTCTACCATGCTGCTGACCAGGCGAACTGCGCGCCCTGACAATCGGCGCTGCCCAAAAATCAAAATGTGTGCAAAAGTCTTGCTCAGGCAGTGTCCATTTCTTTGCAATTAAAATCTTTGCTTGACAACTACAGCATAAGTTTTGCTCTTCAAAAGATACAAAGGAAGTGAGTTATTTGGTTACCTTAAGCCTATTCACACTTGATACTGTTTGATACAACTAAATAGACTTTTTTTAATAGTGTAAGCGTAGTCTTAAGAATTGCCTTATTAATGGTTTTCCAACAAATTATGAAGTAGTACCAAGGTAACAGCCACTATTTATAATGAGCGCACTTAACAAAGTCAGCTTGCACAGTTGTACTGTAGCGAAAAGTGGGAGAAGAAGATCATAGTGTGATCACAGAGAAAGATGGGGACCACTGGTGGTGATCACTGCTTGATCCTACTTTGAAGTTATTTTTCTTTTCATTTTTGGTGCTTTTTCACTCTTCTTTCTTTCTTTCTTTCTTTCTTTTTAACACTGCTGACGAAATATTTCCAATAATTTGACGAATGTAAATTTCAAACACTGGCTTAAAGCTTTTTCTCCCAAGTAATTCTCTGTCTGTCTGCACAGGCACAAATGTCATTGGTATTCCTTTTTTCTTTTCTTGTGCTGGCCTTTGGGGGAAAGGCTAATATCTTGTGTGTCAATTCACAGCGTGAAAACTTTTAGATCTATATAAGGTTATTCATTGCAGAACTTATTTTCTAAGAGAAAGAAAGGAAAGCATACATTATTTATGAACATATTCCCAGTCCATGGTTAATTGTTTATCTTTTCACAATTGCTTTGATGTAACCAGACACGTAATCTCTAAGAGGAGGAGAAAAAAAATGAAAGTTTTCCTATTTTTTAGTATAATTTCGCTCATTTCAGTTTGTTTTGTCTGTTCCATTATCTTTGGCTTGAGTGGTGAAATACCGAAGTTACCTGCCCACATTTCCTAATTCAAACCCATTCTGCTTTGACAACAAATGGCTCTTTTATCAGGCTGCATTTATTACGGGTGCATTTGTCTGACATGGGAGGTACTGTGCGCTAATTATAGACTCATTTCCAATGGTGGTAACTTTTTTTTTTTTTTTTTGCAAAAAAGCTTTCCTTTAATGAAGGAAGTGAAACATTCCTGGGTTTGCGTTACGGGGCCCGGGCTGCTCACTCAGCGTTTTGTCGCTGTGGCGGCAAAGCCACGCCGAGCCCACAGAGGGAATCAAACGGAGAGGGGATGAAAGCGCTCGGAACAACAAGAGAGCTTGCCCCCATGTAATTAGAAGAGTTTAGTCGGTCAGCCTTCGCTGGAGAACAGAGGAGCACTGTGTGTGTGTGTGTGTGTGTGTGTGTGTGTGTGTGTGCGCGTTCCGGTTTGTGTGCATTTAAATATGTGTGTGTGTGTGTGTGTGCATTTGTCTTCCTATTTGTGAGTTTGTCGGTTTGTGTGTTTATGTGTTTGTTTGTGCGTATGCCTGTTTACGTCCCTTTGTGTCTTTATATCCGTGCCTATTTGTGTGCCTTTATGTGTTTGTTTGTGGGTGTGTTTGTCTGTGGGTGTGTGTCCATGCGCAAGAGAGAAAAAGAGAGCGAGAGAGAGAGCGAGAGAGTGTCAGAATGCCTTGCTATATGAGTGAATTTGCAATGTGCCTGTCTTGATTCATATGCTCATAAGGGTGTTTTCAAGTGTGTGTTTGTGTGTGTGTGTGTGTGTGTGTGTGTGTGTGTCTGTGCGCGCCTCGTTTGCCATGCTAGCCCCAGTCTCCACACCGTCTTGGCGCGCAAGTAGTGGCGGCAGTGGCAGTGGCCGCCGTACTGAAGCCTCTATAGCTCTGTGTCTCTATGTTATGGACGGCAGGGCCGATTATGCCAGAAGTCTTGCCAGGGTCTGTGCCGTCCTGTTTATGTCTGCCTGCGCTGGGGCTGGACACGTTGGAGATGAATGGCTTCACTCAGTGTGTCGCTCGCATGGGCCCCGTCTCCCGCTTACATAATTCAGTATGTGGGCATCCTTTGGTTCCTCTAAGACTGCTGCCACTTCAGCACAGCAGATTGTGGGATGTTATGACTAGAAATCCATTTGAATATTAAAGTTGGGTGTAATCGCTGAGTAAACTATCCAGTTAAGCGAAAGACTTGTCCACCAGAGACTTTTTATAAGGGGAGGGAGGCGGGGGAACTATAAGGGAAAAATATCAAAATAAAAGTCCTCTCATAAAAGATTCTTTTGTGTAAAACGAACAGGCAAGCACCATGTCACTGCGTGAAAATAAAAAATGAAAAATACTCAATTTAACATTTATTTAGTTTGTTACCGCATTTTCGAAAAACTGCCTCCGCTTCAGATCAGACTGTAGGCCGTAAAAAAAAGGATAGGTTTATCGTGAAGTCAAGGTACTGTTTTAAAAACGTGCGTCTGAATTCACAGAAGCTTCCCTACCTACTTTAAGAACATACATCTGAATTCACAGAAGCAGCCCTACCTATTGTCAAAGTATCCTGAAGGCACTTGTCTCCTCAACACCTGAATGTGCTTCACATAAGATCCTGTGCGAGAAGAGTCAGCCTCAAGTTATTTCATGCCCCCTGAAATGTGTTCAGTTGTGCCACACAAAAGGTGCTGGATCTTGGCTTGACAGCAACACTGCAGGCTGTGAGGCATACACCAGCCCCAAGGTGTTTTGGGAAGGAAGCAGAAGGTTGAAGGAGAGGAGAGGAGAGGAGAGATGAGGAGAAAGAAGAACAGAAGTGGAGGGAAGGGGGAGAAAAGAAAAGAAGAGAGGGTGAGTGTGAGTGTGTGTTTTTTTGGGGGGAGGGGAGGGGGGGGGGGGGGTTCAGAGCATCCTAGACCCTGAGTTCAACAGTCCCCCACCTCCCCCCATACACACACATTCACACTCTCAAACACCCTCCCCCCATACCTCTCTACAGCTGTGCTCCCCATAGTCAGCTCCACCACTCTCACACAAACACACACACGCACACACATACACACACACGCACACACACACACATTCACAACCCCTATGCTCACTCAACTCTGGAGTCTCCAGTAGCGCCCTGAGAGACATGTGAGAAGAGTCGAGCATGTGTTCTCTCCATCTCTCTCTCTCACTCTTGTTTGATTCTTTCTCTTTTTCTACATCCTCACACCCCCAACCCCACCCAAACCCCTCCACCACACACACACACACACACACACACACACACACACATACACACATAGGCCTCCCTCTCCCAACTCTCTCCAGCCCCCCATCGTTTTCATTGTCTGTTCTTATTTCTCCATCTGATCTGCGACTTCTCCGCGAGGCACCGGCGTGCTGAGCGAAGTCCTGCGAGCGCAGCGGCACAGTGGCATCGGCGGCAGCGGCTCCCTTTTCAACCACTGGCTCATTAAGGGGGAGCTGTTTGGCTAGGCGAAGTTTGTATTTTTAGTGCGTTGTTTGTTTTAGGCTGCCTGTGTGTTCTCTCACACTGCGGCGGTAGGTACGGGGAAAGAGAGAGGGAGAGGAAGAGAGAGAGAGAGAGAGAGAGGCACACAAGGTGGTGCCGCATTAACTCTGAGCCTCACTAGTTTGCGTTTGTGTGTGTGTGTGTCTATTTCTCTGTCTGTGTGTGAGCATGTTGCTGTGAGAGTGAAAGTGAGAAACTGATAGATAAGCAACGTAACGAAGAGCAGAACTTTTTTTTCTCTTTCTCTCTCCTCCACTCCTCATTATGAGTTGAGTTGAGTTGAGTTGCGTTGTGTGTTGTGTGTGTGTGTGTGTGTGTGTATGTGTGTGTGTGTATCGCACCGCGTCGCTCGCTGCTGGGGAGTGCGTTGCGGTGCGCTCCGCTCAGCTCTGCTTGGGTGTTTATGACACGCCTTTTGTCGTTTCCAAAATTACCCCACAGCAGCTCTTTGTGATGCGCCGTCTACCCTGTAAACAGCAAGGCTGGAGCATGGGTTTGCCACTGACTCGCATAGAAGACAGGCACAGTTCAAAACCCTCGCCGCACTTCCCTGTACCCTGGGGAGTTGCACATACAGACACACACAGACACACACCTACACACACACATACAAACACACACACACACACACACACACATGCAAAGTTCTGCAGGAGAACTCCCGTCCCCGTTTACCTAAAGAAGATGATAGGGGAGGTAGGTGGGTGGGTGGGTAGTTTTGGGGGCTGGAGGGTTGGGGGGGGGGGGGGGGGTACCTGATTCTCTGCTCTTGTGTATTTGTTCTACTTTAAGTTGTAGTGCTGTAGCAAAAATGCCCAGAAACCTGCCTTTCCGAAGAATCACAGAAAAGAACGAACGATTCACAGTGCAGAAATGGCATAATATCTGGTCGTGGCTTGTCTTGGAGATAACTCTGAAGTTGTGACCCAGTTTTCAAAGGATTCCCAAAAAGTAGACAAGAAAGCAGATTACCTTTAGAAAATCATGGGATGCATGAACCATGCAGAGACAACAGCTTGTTTCACTCCTGCCACATACAGTACATGTTTGAGCTGTCATTGTAACTCATGATAGAAGTCTGTGAAAGATCCTAACACTAATCATGACACTAAGCTTATCACAGTGTGAATATACTTTATTAGAGGGGATTAAACTATTGGAACTGCTGGAGATAGAGGAACAAATGTAGTTAAACCAGATGGAGACAACATATGCACACTGGAGTCTGCTCAAAGGCATGTTTATTCAAGCCAAGCATTCAGTCCTACGTGCAGTTTAGCTTTTAATTAATGCGCCTGGCTTCGACTCGGGTGAGCAGAAGTCTCCTTAAACTAACACTCTTTCCCAGGGACTGGAGTGTACAGACACATTTTCGGTCTAATTTAGATAAAAGGGAACAGGAGGGTTCACGGACAGATCATAAACATATTTACAATGTGCGTCTCCAGACCTGAAATCTCATTAAAACACATGCAAGCCCACTCACTCATTCTCTTCTCTTTCTGTTCTTATGGCGAGTCCCGCGACAGTTCATCCCTATTTGAATTGCCCAGCCTTGGCATCAACCACATGTTACCCAGAGGTTTACCACCGATCAGCATAAGTCCAAGCCTTGAATATTTAAGTGGCAACCTAGTTTTACAGATAGGGACATTCCTCCAGTAACAGCACAGTGGTAGTGTATACCCATGAGCTGGCATTGGATATATGACTTGGTAATTAAAGAACAGTGTGTACTGAGGGCAGTTGGAGTATTCAGCTGCGGCCTTAAATAAGTTTCATAAACTAAGAGGGAATAAGTCATTTACATATTTATGGTGGGACATGTGGGTGGTGTGCATGCTGACATACTCCCTCTCTCACACATACATAATCACATGTGCGCCACACACACACACACACACACACAGACACACACACACAGAACCATACAAAAGCAGATTAAGATTCATAGCTTCTTATTTAAAAGACAATGGGAATCTGGATTAGCCTATATCTCTGTGCAGACACTTCTCTCGATTCACCTTTTATTGAGATTGCAATCAGGAATCCCTGTAGGTATTAACTGTCACTCAGCCACCAAGTTGGCAAACCAATCAGTGACTACATGGGGTGGCTAAGTGCAATGATCTTACACTGAGCTATCTGTTAAGAAAAGGAGAAAAAGCTATGGTGCCAATGGTAGAGTTAGAGGCAAAACGAACCGCTATTAGTAACAATGCCCACAAAAACCTAAGAACTGAAGTCAGAAATGTTGTGTAAATGTATATGTGAATTACATATATATAATGTATACAAAGAAGAAGACATTATTACACAACCACCTCTGGGGTTTACAAAAAAATGTATATATTAGTTTGTAATTATATCAATGTGCTTGGCAAGGTAGAAATCAGAGTCTCAGACTGGTTATTGCTGACAGGCTCAAGGAAGTAAAGAGGTCTGGTGAAACCAGGGTTAGTCTGCAAAGGAAAGCTAATAGAGCAGGAGAATCGCTTCAGGTTCACACAAGGATGTTTCCTATTCATTTTCAAAAACACCGGTTTAAAAGCGCTTTAAGCCCTGACTCAGTCTAACCAGCTACGAGGTATGTGATGACAATGCAACCTCCTGTTCCAAGTAAAAAAATTAACACACTTACTTACTTACTTATCCCAAAAACCATTGCAAGCCATACAGTTTCTAACATTTATAACCTAACAATAGTTCACCAAGCACCTTATTAAACTGAGAACATCATAATGACTAACTTCCGACGATTTGCTATGAGCAGATTCAACTTTAAATACGGAAAAAAACGTTTTACCAGATCGTTCTCTACTTTCCCTTTTCCTGACGCAATTATGATGCCATATGAACCTGTGGAATTTTTATGACAACAGACAATCGTTTTATCCTGCCGTAGCTAGTCGGAGGTCTACATGTGTGGTTCAGATAGCGAAGGTCATAATCTATTTCTCAATGTCGAAAATGACTGGGAAAAACACTTACGCTGGCCTGCTCTATTGTACTGAGAAGAGGATAACTGCTCTTCAGACCAGAAAAAGCTCCTGTCTAAGTACAAAGTTCTAGTTCTTTGCCCAGCTTTGTTTTCAACAAGTTTCTATATAATATCTCTAAATCTAAAGATATCGTTTTATTTATCATCTTTTGTATTGAGGAAGTCAACTGTGTCTAATGGCAATATAATTATACAATATAACACACGTACACACACACACACACACACACACACACACACAAACACACACACACAGCAAGCGAACAGAGAAATGATGTGCGATCTGTACGCTGAAAAATACCTCCCATGTGAGCGCAGACTCTTGCTGGACTCTAGGTAGACTTGCTGGAAGGCTTGCTGAGCTCAATCGATATGCCACTGCCTTTGCTGGCATTTGTGAAAAGCCCAGATGATAAGCATTACTCTGTCTCGCTCGGATGTCTTTAGGCCCTCTTCCAGAATGTGGCTTTGCCTGACACCAACAGTTTGTTAAATAAATCTTACTGCTGTTTCCTTTTATGTCTCCCTCATCTCAGACAGTGGTCAATAATGTTGTTTTGCAGCTGTTAAATCGCAAAAGTGGAGTGACCCGACAGATACTATTTCTGTTCTACTTTTTGGCATTCAATTTACAGATGCCCTTCTACCACTACCGAATTTCCTCAACATGTAAGTCTGTCTATTTGCTATAATCTTACGTGTGATTGGTAGACCCACAGTAATGTGTTTCATTCGGAGCAATTCAAGAGTGAGACTGAAATAAATTGTTATAAATTCAGTTCAAAAAATGAATCTAAGATCTATAGATAATGACATGTTAATAATCTACCTTAGACCATGTCTCTGTTTTCGGACTGAAAATGTCAATTCCAAGTCCGTCTGAAGAGAATACAACTCAGACTTTATTGTATTGTGTAGTTGTAGAAAGACTGAGCTTTAAAAGTATCAACACAATTAATCTCAGGAAGGCCTATTAAAAATGGACGTGACGCGCTCACGCTCAAGTCAGGTGTAGTAAATGACCGACATGGGCTAACCTCTTCACCAATGAACTGAGGTCAAGCATTTTAGTGAGGAAAGGGGGAGAAAAAAGACAGAACAAGTGTCAGTGGCTGACTCCTCTGTCATCACACCCATTCCATGTCACAGTCTGTTAGTCCACAGGTGGCCTTCCTGTCTCTGCAGGCTGCCGGTCGCAGCCTGTGAAAATCACAGAGCATGCAGTTGGAGAACTGCAGTGCACGAGAGGCCTCTCTCCATATTTGGATTTTGTGTGTGTGTGTGTGTGTGTGTGTGGCAGGCAGGGAGGTGGAGGCTGGGCACAGAAATTGGTGTATGTGTGGTGTGTGTGTGTGGTGTGTGTGTGTGGTGTGTGAGAGAGAGAGAGAGAGAGACGGGGTAGGGGGCAGGGGGCAGTTTCAGTCTCTCCCCCACTTTCCCTCCTTCTCACTCGACTCCCCATCCTTGCAAGGTCGGGCCCGATCGTGAGCCTGGCCCTGTCAGAGGGCTTGCCAGCTGAGCTGTCAGCCTCTCACAGCTCTGGGTGGCGCTTCGTCGCCGAACGTGTTTTTGTTTTTGCCCTCGCAGCTTAACTCGCCATGGTAACGTGCCGTTACCCTCGTCTAGCCCCGCCGCCGCTGCCGGCTAGCCGAAGCTGGCTAAAGCGATTCTCAAGGTGGACGGAGGGTTTGCCGGTCTCGGGTGCAGACGCTGGGAGAAAGGGAAGTGGCGGTTTTGGGATGAACCCCTGCTGAACCCTGACGACGAAGCCGCAAGGTTTGCAACAGCGGGCGTCCACGCCTCGACGGGCCAAATGGCTCAGACACTGCCATGTGCTATTCTATTCATGAGGACTTGTCACGGCTATGCCAAACATGGCTAAAACCAACTCAATCAAAGGAATTTATTTTACGTGCTTAAATATGGCAGTTTCTTCAAATCTCAGAGAAGGCCTGTGACTTGAGCACTTCTTTTATTATAATCAGGGAACTTGAATGATTTGATCTGTTTTTATTTTGTTATGTGTGTGGGTGAACAGTATAAGAACTTTTGGAGGTCCCTGCATTCTCTGTGAAATGAATTATATGAAACCAATGCAAATTGTTGTGGCAAATTCCAATAGATTGGTGTGATGGAGTCTTTACTGTCACAGTTTTGATGTAATTTGACTCAAAACAGCAATGTTTACTGTACTGTGGAAATAAATAAACCTCACTGTAAAGATGAAAAGGTTTGTTATGAGAAGGTAATTTGTTTTCATCACATAAACTTGAGATGCTGGACACACACACACACATGCAAAAACACATACCTTCCATCATGCTGTCATGCACTATTGCCACTGAACATACGGTGTGGATGTGCCGAATAATGGCTTTGGCTGTGTGTGAGTGTGTGTGTGTGTGTGTGTGTGTGTGCTCTGCCCGTGTCCTTGAATAGCGTCCAGTCACAGGGACCCGTGGGCTGTTGCTGGGGAGGGGTGATGGCTGTGCTGGTGATGGCGGTGGTGTTCGGCAGCACGTGAGGGGATCCCAACCGGGAGCCGGTCGGCTCGGCCCGCCTCAGCTGCTGCTGCTGTTCCTGCTCCCGCTCCCACTCCCTCTCTGGCTCTTGCCCGCAGCCTGGCCGGTCTCAAGAGGAGCGGGGGCTCACACTGACTGATTAGGGCCCCGCTAAAGCACCGCCCGGGGAGCCTTTGGTAGAGGCATGGAGTCAATGACAAGCGCAGGGTTGAAGACACACCTGGGCCACGGTGTTACTATATGCTCAACCCTCCTTCCCACCCAAAACCCCATCCTCAACACCACCACCACCACCACCCTCTGTATTCACACTCCACCCAGCTCACATGTTCTCTTACCTCACGCTGCCAGACACCAGGCCTGGCATGCATGGACTCCTTTATTCAGCCCTGTCCTTTTCATCCTCCGTTTATTTCGTTCCTCTTCCTGTGTGAAGACAAATCATAATCAATTAAGAGCCACTGATAAACTCAGGATTTAATCGGCTTACTCAAGCCTAAATTCCTCTTCGCATAAAGAGGCATTTAACTCAATGCTTTGCTTGTCATATCTGTAAAATAAAAGGAAGTGATGTCATTTCATAGGATCTCTGAGGAGCCCCCGCTCAGAACATTGCTAACAAGCTGCGAAGGTCATGTGGGCCTCTGGCAGAGAGGCAAAGTGGCGACAGCATAGCTCCCATAGTAACGGCATGCAAAATCAGGAAGTTATCAGGGAACAATGGGACCCACCCACTCAGATCCACAAACCTCTCCAAAAGAAAGCCCTTTGTTTCTATCGCAGGCCCCCATTTGACATTTCAAAGCCAAGAAGCCCTGCGTGTGTGAAGCCCGCCGACGTCGGAAACACAGACCGGAAACCCCCGTAGCTATTTTCAGCCTCGGTTAGAAGAAAAAAAGAAAAAAAGTAAAAAAAAAAAAAAGAAGAAAAAGAAAACGTTATTGTAAGCGTGTAATTAGAGGCCTGTGCTTGCTGCACTTAATTCCCAAACAATATGGTGAGCTTACACACACACACACACACAAGGTCATCAAATTACCCATCAGCCCTGCAAACCAGTAGGAGTGGGCCCTCTGAAAGTGAGGCATGATGGCGGTGCTACTGTTTGGCGGCGGCCAAACCCGGGGCACCACCTTCTACTCCGCTTTCTCATTATCCCAGAGCTGCTCAGTGAAACCTTAATGATGATGGGGAGGGAGGAGAGGATCGACCACAGCTCAAACAACAAGCAGCTTGAAAACAAAATCTGAAAATAGCACATGAGTTGAAGGCACATGTCTATTATGTTTATTTATTTGCTTGTCTCTTCTGCATGTGTTTGTTGTTTGCTTGGTCGGTTGGTTATAAGAAAGCCTGCCAGGCAAGATTAAAAAAATATTGCTATACAAGAAGATATACATGAAGAACGAAGGGTGATATAGCAACTGAGACTGAGCTTGCCTTTCAAAAACCAATTACAAACGACATAGGACAGAGACACACTATGAACAACATCCTGTCTGAACTCAAAACTGCTGTAAAAAATTACCAGAAAATTGTGATAAAAACAGGGACAAAAAATCAACTCAAGAAGTACAGTAGTTCAGAGGTTCAATAAACCTGGGAGTTACTATCTCAGTGTTGTTGATATTGCCAGACAGACCCTGTCAAATCACAGCAGAATTATCCCTGGGAAAGTACTATCCCTCTGGAATGCGTGTCGCGACAATCAGACTCTTTGGTAGTGTGCTATCCGCAGAGTGGTCAGCAGCGACGAGGCTGTTCTCTGACCTGCTGCCAACATCCAGCAAACACACTAAGGTCTATAGAGGTGGGAACAACATAAATGGTAAATGTTAAAGCATACCATATCAGCAGACAGTTAGGGATGGGTGCCAGACCTCCCATGTGAAGAGTGATAAATGAAGCTCTGAGTTGAAATGAGCATGATTGGAGCGCCGACGTGGAGAAGAACTGACTCAGTAGTTTCTGGTGTAACAGGCTGTATGTTAGGGATTGTCCGCTGTTAATATTGGGAAGTAAATATGCACTGTCCGCTGCCAATATTGTAAAGTAAGGCTAGAGACAGTATAATAGGAGGAGACACATCACTTAAAAAGTCCTCCCAAATTAAAGTATTGCGGCGTAACATTAAGATGAGAAGTTGAAAGTGAGTTCTAAAACTGGAACT
This sequence comes from Tenualosa ilisha, assembly GCA_015244755.2. Lineage (NCBI taxonomy): Eukaryota > Metazoa > Chordata > Actinopteri > Clupeiformes > Clupeidae > Tenualosa > Tenualosa ilisha. The sequence continues at coordinate 326,889 of PYXC01000767.1, forward strand.
CCAGCCTTGCTGTGAAAGTTGTTTACTATCTCTGTCACCATTGATAACCATGCCATGAATATTGGTGCAGGTGTAGTGAACAAATTGCTGTTTTAAATAAAGGATTTCCACAATACACTTTTTAAATCATTAGTACTACCTGCCGATCTGGAGTTTTGGATATCTTCCCGTTCATTTTGATAGGGCCTGATCTTGTTTATGGCCAAAAGCGATCCAAGATGGCAGCCAAGTGAAGGACTTTGGTAAGGCCCAACAAGACCTCCAACATTGGAAAGGCTAATAGAAATTAAGCAGAACTTCCTGCAGTATTCTGAAAAACCATATAGTAAGTTCATATAAATGTAACCTGCTAGAGTAGCATTCTGAACAAGGAATGAGGGGAAAAGCTGCTAAAACAGACTCCACTAGACCATAAAAGGGCAATGGGGAAAAGTTCAGTTATGGCCATTGCTTGCTGGAGTAAGGGAAGCGGACATACAATTTGTCAATATTGAGATTTGCATTATTAAGCTACTTTGTCCTTTTGGCTACCCAGACCACCAAACAAGACACAGGCCTATACATTTAACCACTGACTCATTAAGCTACGTTTATCTTTCACAGAACTTTCAGACAGCCAGTATAATGTTCTAATCAAATTCAAATGCATTAGCCCATTGTCATATAACCTAGCTGTCATTCTCATTCTCTGTCAGTCTCAGACTTGGAGCATTTGCCTCGCTATTTCCTCGTCATAAGGAAGTTCATCAAATGGCTTGGGAAATTAGGTTATATATTCTCTATATTCTCTGTTTTCAGAGCTAAGTTTACAAGTTGTTTACGTCTGGCTACATTACTGAAAAATAATGAAAGCAAAAGACTCACAGATTAGTTATATTTCCCATTTTATTTACAGTAGACTATGTGCAAATAGTGATAGTAGGCTAGAAATGAATAGCTGTAGCTTGCCTGCATCTCGTCTTCACTTTGTCAGACTTTTTTATCAACATAAAACTTTCCAATCAAACAAAAAGAAGTCCAGCCACTTTGAACGTCCCTCCAGTCAACATGCAGATATTATTCAGTATCGAATATATTCAGCCCACTGAACATTTCATTTATGTATAATTTATTGATGAACTTTTTGGTGGCATTTGAGGGGAGGCATAGCTTCCCTTGTAGTTTTCATAATAGCAGCCTATGATGCACACAACTATTCAGCTAACTTACTGTAACTACTAGAACAGTTAACGTTTTTAGCCTCAAAACTAAAACTAACAATGTTAATTTGACAATAATCTCACAATCCTAGTTACAAGAGTTTGTTCCAGTTTGGTCCATTTACAACCTTTCAGCCAGTGTAAGGGTACTTCACAGGAAGTAGGTGAAAGGATCAGTTTGGTCTATTTTCACAATTACAGAATATATGCGGTGACTATGGTAATGTACGTGCCCGTGGTTTCAAGTTCTATGGTTTGCAATGTACCAGCTCGATTTCTATAGACTTGACAGTAATGAAATGACACAAACCAGCAGGGTCAGGATAAATCTCAACCAGGTCAGGTCCAACTAACCTCCAGTACTGAGAGGCTGACAGCACACACATGTTCCTCACAGTGGAAGTCCACCTAACTCAGACCCCTCCTGCACGCAACCCTTACTGTTTATGACCTAAGTTTAGATGGAATAGGGCAGCCATATTTTTTCGTCAAGCCAAGTGGTCAAAGGGGGTGTGTGATGTTGAGTCATTTTGACACCCAAAAATTTAAAGAGAGCTCATACAGAGCTGACTCGTGCAAATAGGACAAGGAAGAAGCTGCGATGACCGGGAAGAATGCCATGTTCCAACAATACACTTTAGACAATGTTAATACACAGTCGGAGAACTGACACAGTTTAGGTGTAGTCAGTGTGTGGATGAGGTGAGTGTTATAGAGCAATACACATTCATGTCTGTGTGATTAAACAGAGCAGAAACACATACTGTGATATTTTACAAGAAGTGAGGAACTACATTTGTAGAGATGCATATAATATTGGATTACTGAGAACTAGTAAAAATAACACCATGCTCTCTCTCTCTCTCTCTCTCTCTCTCACACACACACACACACACACACACACACACATGCAAGCCACGAGAAACATGACAGTGGATTAATGGAATGCACTGACCAAAAATGCTGAGATAGTCAACAAAGCTGTTATCTGCTGAAAGTAGGACAAGATGATTATCAGTACTCTGCACTATTTTGTTGCCTCTCATCGTTAGACAAAGGCTATGATTTCTGGCATCTGATAAATGACTCAAAATGTACACACTTTGTAAAATTGAAAGATGCAATGTGGCCAAATGAAAATGATCTAGCTCTTTTTTTTTTTTTCTTTTTTTTTTAAGAAAAAAGTTTGCAATTATCACAGATTTTATTTAATTATTTAATTTGACGTTAATTTTTGTGTACTCCTATAATTCATACAGCATTTATATAATTGAGCATAACTCTTTACAATGTTATTAAAAACGTTAAATATTTAAACTAATTTTCTGATTACCCTGGTAAAATAAAATATTTCAGACCTTGATAGAGGCAGAAAATGTATAAGTGTATAATGTTTTCCATACACCTTTTTAAATTGGACTATGAAACAGTAAGTCACTACAGTAAGTGACATTGCAAATCAAAATGGTAAAAGAGTCTTTTCCTGTGGATTAAATTAATCCAGATGTGTGGAATTTAATAATCTTGTAAAGAAGTGAGACTGATTAATGACAAAAAAACAAAACAAAACAAAACAAAAAAACTCTTCCGGGGGGGCAGACGTATACAGGAAACCTAACTCTTCATTTGATAACATCTCACTGTGACATGGTGTTAAGTTTAGCTCCAAACAGACTTTCATGTGCTGTGTCTGGTCTTGCCTCTGTGAGGGCCCATTTCTCTGTGGGGAGGGAGCCAGAGCGAGTGATGGCTGGGCCCTTTCCTGGTCAGAGTTTGAAGCCGAGGTAACGTGTTTACTTTTAGGCTTACGCCTTCATTTTACCCTCCAGTTGCTCAGCCTGACCCTGTAAATTAGATTGCGGAGCGCGCTGGTCCAGCTGAGGGGTGGAGGAAATGACAAATAAGTCCGTCTAGTGGACTGGAAGGTGGCAGAGTAGGTGGGGGTGGTGGTGGCAGCGAGTGGTGAGCAGTGGGGGTGAGGTGGTGGTTGGGTGGGTGGGGGTTATGGACTGAGGTGGCCACGCGTCCCAGGCATCACGACAGGAAATAGGAGGAACATTGCGCCCGGCTGCACAAAGGCTGATGTGTTTCAAGGCGCACGCCACTGTGGGCCCTAGCCACAGTGGGCCGGAGAAAGAGAGGAATCTTTTTTCTTCTTCCTCCTCCTCCTCTTCCTCTTCTTCTCCTCTCCTCTATTCCTCTTCTTCTACGTCCTCTATTTTCCCCCTGTGAGTTGTTTTTCCTGTGTCCGTTTGATTCTTTCTTGGACTACTTGATGAAGTTCCCCCCCAAATCACTGAGTAACCAGGCAACGGGCCCGCGTGTAATTTCCCCTCCCCTGCTCTGGTGTCCCTCAAGAGGCCCTTGAAAAGCCCTCCGAGTCGTCTGAAAGGGTCTGTGTTGTTCTCTGAGCGCCTCTCTCTTTTTTTGGCGAGACATTGACCACCCTTCCACCCCCCCTTCACACACACACACACACACACACACACATATACAGACTCACACCACCTCCACATTCTTAATTGGTGGAAATGTTAGCGGCATCTGGGTCTGGTGAGCATCGTGGATGGTGGTTGGCAGCGAGGCCTGACGGGTTGCCATAGCGTCACTGACTTTGGACTGGACGCCCCTTTCTTTTCTCTCTCTCTCTCTCTTTCTCTCTCTCTCCCTCCTTCTCTTTAAGTGCATGCCTCACCATAGCCATAGTGCCAGTGCCACTCAGTATTATGCCCTGCATTCCCAGAAGAGACAGCCATTTCACGCATCCAAGAAATGACGCCGTTTGAGAGTAAAATTTGATAATACGCTTAGTTTTCCTTCCCCCCGGTGGCAGTCGCCTGTGGGATGGAGAGAGAGAGAGGGAAGAGAGAGTGAGAGAGGGAGGAGAGAGAGGGAAGGAAGCGGGAGGAATTATGTTGTGTTAACTTTAGAAGAATCTCTCGGTTTAGACGATGTGTCAAAAGGCTTTCTCTCTCTCGATATCTCCCTCTCTCTCTCTTGGTGTCTCCTCGGAGTCGATGTTGGTGCAATGTAAGCGTGCAGAGCTGGGTTTTGCTTTGATTTCAGGGAGAATGAAACTGAGTCTGTAGTCCCATGGTGCATTCTCTATCTGCCTCTGTCTCTCTCTCCCTCTCTCCATCACTTGCCTTCTTTCCTTCTCTGTCTCCCGCTCGCCTCTCTATCCCCTTGGCCATTCCTTATCCCTTGTAGTGCGTTCTCACTTGCATCTGGCAAGCGGATCCAAAAAGCTGATCTCCCTTTTGGTTGGTTTTTATCGTGTTCAAACAGGCAACAGAGAAAAAAGAAAAAAAAAGTAAGAAAGGAAAAAAAAGAAGAAAAAAACTTGAGTGTACATTTCAAGAAAATTAGCCAGTTGTCTCTTGGCATGGCAAAGCAGAGTTTGTCGACAAGGACTGTCAAAGGACCTCACTCACACGCACACGATTCAGTGGCAGCAACACATTTGAATTTGGCTTGGAGTTTGGGCTAAGTGACACTAAAGAAAGGCAGTAGAGAGCCAATTGAACTGTAATCCATCTTTATCTCGCTTGACTCCCTGGCTCTGACGCGGAGATTTGTTAGACAGGCAGACAAACAGGTTTTGTGGGCCTCGGCACACGGTGACTTACAGAAGTTATTCCTGGCAAACTCCAGGAGTCATATTTGCGTTCCCAGAGTTCCCAGAATGCAATCCTTTGACAAGTATTCAAACAAATCAATCCCAAAGCAGATAAGCAGAGATCCAAAAATTCTCAGTGTTTCATGGATACATGCAAAGGTTAATCCAAAAACATTCTGGATAATATACCATAGTTTAACTAAAGACCTAATTAAATACTGATAATGTGATTCTATGTCCACATGTTTTAATCAGAAAATGTATTAAAATATATGTATTAAAAAGCCTGGTTTGATGTTACATGCCATCCTTGCCCCCCCCCCCTTCCTCTACAGAGAAAAATGAGGGTTACTGTATCCAAAAAGTTGAAATTTGTTTTCCAAGCCACTTGGTTCATTTTACATAGAGCTCAGAGTAAATGTTTGCCTATCACTTCATGGAGGATTGGATTAAAATTGATTAAAATCTGATTATGTGCCAGTACATATGAGATTTCAACATGTTCATCTCACTACCTGCTGGGGAAATGAAACTGAAGCCAAACACATCACTCAAAACAGTGCGCTCATACAGAGCACTACAGTAAGTGTGTGTGTGTGTGTGTGTGTGTGTGTGTGTGTGTGTGTGCGTGGGAGTGTGTGTGTGTGCATGGCATGCCTTCGCATGCCGATGTCTGTTTATGTCTGTGTATGCGTGTGTTTGTGTGTATGTGTTCAGGTTGTGTTTTCTGCTCTCATCTGATGTCACTTAAACACACATATCATTTCCTCATATGAGCAAACTCACCGGTGGTCAGGGAAATAAAAGCAGCGCACAGGGGCAGCAGTGGCAGGAGGAGGAGGAGGAGAAGAGGGAGGGTGAGGAGGAGGATGTGTGCAGCCCTTGCTCTCAGAGCCCTGGCGAAAGACAGACTACAGCTGTGTCCTCTGGCCTCCCCTCTCCACTGTTCCCAGATCAGCAGCGCCCGTCGAGGCCCTGTCCGCGGCCCGCGGAGAGACCGCCCGCGCCCGCCTGCCTCAATACGGGTATTCAGCGGAGGATTCCAGCGGGCACTGAAGCACGCCGCCGTTTATACAGACAGCGGGACTCTTCAAGGTAAATATCGGGCTCTGCCAAGGAACACAAAGCCCGCCTGCCGGGTGGCAAGACGTTTTTTTTTTTTTTTTTTGGTGGTGGTGGTGGTAGGAGCAGAGAAGGGAGAAGGGCGGAGGGTGAATTATTTATAAACATTTATCAGATTCTATCTCCGCAGTGTACACAGCCCCGAATGAACGAGCTCAGAGGAGGAAAGGAATTATGTGATGTTACATAGTCCTTTTCCTCCCTGCTCATGCGGCGATCGGAGACAGGAGGGGTTATGTTATGGGTGTTTTGCGAGTGTTTTTTAACAGAGTGCTCTAAAGAGCGTCCCGGCTTGACGGTGGGGCTCGGAGCACCTCGTCTGGGGCCTTAATGGTTAGGCTAAAATGGGAAGTGGAGCGCTTTTAATAGGGGTGATTTGTAGGTGGGCATGTCATCTGTCAGACTCACAGGCTAAACCTGGTGGTGGGTCCTGTACAAACACAAAGACAATTGGGTTCTGTCTGGCATTCGGTTAAAGACTGACAGCTGAACACAGAAGGAGAGCTGCTCTTTACGGTTTGATAGACAGAAGGGTTCAATTTGTGCAAGTGTAACGCAAGTTAAAAATGCAGAGATTGGTATTGTGTAGGCCTGATGCACACCAAACATGATGAGCCATCACTCAATGCCAAAATGTGTTTTGGTATCATTTTTATTTAGTCCTCCTGACTTTGTAAATGTTAATGCAATTTACCATACTGCATACATCATGACTGGAAAAAATAAACAAATACAACATTCCATGCATACTGACCCTACTACTACTACTACTACTATTACTACTAATCGTCTTCAAATACTATAAAGTGAGGGGTAATTTGTGATATAACAAATAAGAAAAAAAATATATGAACCAGCACATTGCTTCAATATATAACAATGCAATCTACAGCATTGTTTTTAAAAGATAAAGAGGAAAAGGGGAAGGTAACCATGAGAGTAAAAGGATAGCAAACACAGCTCAGGAAAACAAACACAAACACAATGTTCCCTGGCAGCGCAGCACGGCAGAGTCTGTGTGTGTCTCTGTGTATGTGTTCCTGTTTGTTTGTGCTCCCGGACATAGAGGAGGGGAGTGAAATCCTGTGAAGCGATAGGTTAAGTGCTCCTGAGTGTGCGACCGATGCACACAGCACATTTATTTGCTTTGCTTGATGACATCTTTAGCTTTTTACAGCCAGCCCTCTGCCACCGGTGTTTCTTACTTTCCATGCCTGACTCTGTGTGTGTGCGTGTGTGTGTGTGTGTGTGTGTTGTGTGTGTGTGTGCGTCTCTGTGTGTGGAGGTCATGAGTATGTCTGCACATACCAATGCAAAAGCAATCCGTCCTGTGTCTGGTTGTAAGTGTCACCTCTTCAGCTCCAGACACACAAAGTAGACTTGCATCTAGCACTGCACACAAGGGCTTTCAGGGTGGGGTGGGGCTGTGGGGGTGTCAAAAACTAATGTGGATCTGGCCGTTATCTCCACTCCCACAGGACACGTAGGTCGGGGGCTAAGCAGGCCATTGGCCCTGGTCTTGTCCGCCTCAAGCTGCGATTGGTTCCCATGGCCGTCGTTCGACGGAGTGAGGGGCAGAGTGGGTAAGTATAGCCGCGGTCCGGTGGGTCTCCAGAGGCGGATGCACAGGCCCTCTAGAGCCCTGTCAGCCCATTGTCTCCTAGCACCACTGTCGGCTCCCACATCAACAGCAGTGACCTGTTGTGACGGTGCTCCTGTGAGACACAATCTGGAAATAGCTCAGTGAGTTGATGTCTGGGGAGGCAATGGACTCTATCTGTGGCCAGTGTGTCTGTGCGTGAGATTGGTGGAGATTCTCAACATACTCCGACAAGTCACAAAACAAATACTGAAACACCCTAGACTGTATCTATTTTAATCTACATTAAAAAAAAACTATGTAAGTATAGTAGTTAGTAATAGTAATCCCCAGGGAAAATCATGTTCTGTATGTTACCTCTCCATGGCTATTGATTACACACACATAGAGCAACTGCACAGTGAGTAATGAACACTCTCTAACCCATGTCAGTGGGTGCTGCAGCACCCAGGGAGCAGTGAGGGGCTAGGTGCCTTGCTGAAGGGCACCGTAACCATGGATGTGGACATGGGAAAGCAATATTTATTCCCTAACCAGTTGGTCACAGCTGCCCATGCAATATCAGCTGTAAATGTGAACTAGATATTTAAATGTTAACGCTGTAATTACACCGAGTAACTTATATTGACTACATCCATTAAAGCTGTGTAGTTAAAGAGAATCTGTGTTTTTTAAACTTGATCATATCAGGTGTGTTTGCTAATCACTTTGTATTGTGATTGCTCAGGTGATAGTGGGAAACACCTGAGAGGATTAGTGTCTGCTCTGCTTCTGAGTCTCTCTGCGTGGGGAGCGGGTCACGGGTACCGCAGCCCTCCACACGTCAGCCGAACTGCGGCAAAGGGGTCCGGGCTCTCCATCCCGTAATCGAACGTAATTGCCGCTTAAAGTCTTAAATTATTTATTATTGTGGGATCTGACAGCGCTACTCAGAAGCAAATTGGGATCATCTTCCATGACCACCAAGGATTTGCAGATCCGAGGCATAACTAAGTTTATTTCCTCTCCCCGCGCTGCTTTTATCCCCGCCAAACGAACCGTTTAAAAGGATCACCCTGCGACAGATAACCACGTTACCGTGCGAAGGGAAATAAGGCCGCTCCACTCTTAAGATTCTGCAGTCGTTTTTTTCCCTCCTCCCTCATCTTCTTGCACCCCCTCCCGTCTAATTGTACTGAGGATCCCTGTGGGTTTAGATGTTTGACACTGCGAAATGCTCTTAAGTCGTCCTCGCCGCTCGTTCCCGCATGGGTCCCCGTATCTTGGAGGGGGAAAAAAAGGGATGTATGTCTAATTCGCAAATTTATCACTTTGCAAAATGGTGCGTTAAATGAGCGAGGACACGCTCCGATTTGAAATGCTGACTGAAGAAAAGAAGTTGTGATTTCTCTAAATGAGTTTGGATCGGTGCGACACCACCACTGCCACCCCACAGCCCCGGCAACAACCCGTCCCCCCCGGTCCCCCCACCCCCCCGTCCCCGTCCCCCAGTCTCCACAGTTCCTCTCTTATATCCTCCAGACCTCCTCCTCTTTGTCCCGTTTTTCCTGTCATCTCAGTCCATCTCTCTCTCTCTCTCTCTCTCTGCCTTTGGCTCTCTGATTCTCTCTCTCCACCCCTATCCTCTTCCTCATGTGCTCTCTCTCTCTCTGTTCTCTCTCTGCCCTTTCTGCTCCTTTATGTGATTAGGCTTATATGTTTCAGATGAGAACTACCTGCTGTTGCTTTTAGGATGTCAAGTCATTACACACAGGGCAGACCTAAGGCATAAAGACATGAAAATGTCTATATAATTCAAACTTGAATGTCACTGTGCACAATAATCCCTTTACCAGAAACACATATAGTCTGTGTTCACATTTCTATCCATAGAGAGGTCCAGTGTGTGTTGAAAACCCCCAAGAAGAAAATCCACAGACTTCTTGCCTGTCACCCAGTTGTGGGAGTCGTGATCATTTCCTTTGCAGGCTATGGGATTACTGTTTTCCTGCTCTTAGAGGTCTGCAGGTCAAAATGAGTGGTGTAGATAGTAAATGAGTGAGTACTGGGGAGAGAAGAGAGTGTCTCCATGCAGCGGGCGCAGCGTGGTGGCCAGAGAGATCGATCACTTTGGTGACTCAGCAGTCGGGGCTGGCCTGTTGCCTAATGCCAGGCGGACGGAGATGCGCCCTCCTTGCAGACCCACAACAGCTGTGTGATGGAGGGCCTGGCAGGCCCCACTGTGCCTCCCAAAACTACTGTCTCAGCAGATTCTGTCTGTGCACACAGACACACACACACACGTGTGTGTGTGTATTTTGTTTGGGGGGGGGGTCTACAAGTGTGTGTGTGTGTATGTGTGTGTGTGTACGTGTGTGTGTGTGTGTGTGTGTGTGTGTGGCTATCTGCCTGTGTGTTTGTGTGAGAGAGGGACATTATTGTGATGTATGTGAAAAGATGGATGTTTTTTGTGAGGGCCAGAGGGAGGGGTTGAGAGGGTCTAGAGTGTACTCAAGTGGATCATATTGAGGTATCCATTCACAATCTGAAGGACAAGGTAAAGTCCCTTTTCACCCCCAAACTAAAATGCAGTTTTACAGCATTTAAATTGCAATTTAAAAAAATATGTGACCATCAGGGCTAAAACGGTTGCAAGTCACGTTTTGGTGTTTCAAGATTTATTGATATATAGATTGTGTAAACAAAAAGTTTAAATTCCAAATGAAGCTTAATTTGACAGTACACCTTTACATTATGAATAAACTAAAATTCATACCATAAACAGTTTTAGCGTATTCATGTTAGTGTCATTCTCTAGATTTCTGAAGCAGTTAAACCGAAGCACCAGTGCTGAGGGAATTGGGTTTTTTTTTTAAGTTTTTTAAGCATATACACAAGGCAAACTTGTTTAAAAGCAAAATTAGGTCAGTAACTGTTTTTTTATGGTTGATTTCAAACGAGCATACAAATGGCACTTGGTCAGATGCATTCAAATCACTTTTTCAGAACTAAAAAGACTCCACATGCATGAACTTGCACATGAACTTGCAGAGCTTATTAAAACTCCAGAGGTTGGTGTGTACACCAACAATGTTCTCAGTGCTCAACTTCATGTAGGGACTCTGATAATGCTACAACAAAAGTGTCATGTATTTTAAAAATAGTAATTTGCATGTGTCTGGCTAAGTGGCACAGGGACAGTCCCCAATTTTGGTGGTCTGTCTGGTGAAATACAAAAAAATCCCCACGTTGTCCCCGATTTTTAAAGTTAAAATATTACTTATTTTAATGATAGAAGTTGTAGAAATAGGAATGTCCCTGGGAATTCAGGGAAATGTCCTGATTTTCATCTCAGATGTCTGGTCACCTTATTTTAAACTAAAGCTTGACTCATTCACAAGCTGAAAAAGGCCCTTACTAGCTTCAGCACTGGTGTTTAGTTTTAAGGGGTTTGTACAGTTACATTTGCTAACACTGGTAAGATGGATGAACTGTTTTTTGTATCTTAGAATGCAAAAAATACACAAATAACACGCAAATAATACTAGATGATAGATGATGTGGAGGTGATTATGATGATGCTGGTCAGGTTGCTGCTGCTGGTGGCAGTAGTGTGAGTCGTTTGACCTTTGGAAAATATATATATATATAATGACAAAAAAGATATGGTACACTTTTACAAATATATCAAACACATTAATGAAATGAATGTTGGCTCATAGGAGGGTTATGATCCCATGCACTGCTCTGGTCTCTGTAGTCGTGATCATGCGTGTAGACAAACAAAACAGGCACATATATATATTAATATATGGCTGTCACCTCACCTACCAAAATGCAGGTGACTCCAAAACTGTTTCTTTTTTATTTGTAATGGAAAGCAAAGGAGGCCACACTATGCATATTTTACTTTTAATTTTAATGGCACATGAGCCCACTCACAGCACTTGAGACAACAAAGCCCTGTCCTGAAGAGCTTTGGGGTTTCGGCCTCTTTTTCTTTCTAATTGATGTGTTTTTGCCACTGTTTTCATACCTTTTCACAGCCAATGGGACCGATGGGATTTAGCTCAAATATCTGTCCATGCATGTTGCGTGCTGGGTGTGTGTGTGTGTGTGTGTGTTTGTGTGTGTGTGTGGAGGGGGGGGGGGGGGGGCCTCATTTCACATAGTCCAGTAAAGATATATCCACTTATGTTTAGTTCACTACCAGTATTTCAGTCATGATCGCATGGGCAACTGACGTTAGCTAACAGATTAGCTAACAGGTTTGCATGACTGCTGGTAGGAATACTTACCCTAAAGTTTGACAAAAAGTCATAGTTCAGAACAGGTTCATAGCTATAATCTTCAACATAGCCGTATCTAAACAAAAACAAAAAGTTTCACAATGCTGGTAAATGTAACATCCATTTTCTGACTTGTCAAAATACCCTTATCTCAGTAGTTTGTTGGTCAATATTATTGATATGTGTCATCCCAAAGCTAATTTTGTTCTCTTTCATGAAAAGGCAATAACCTGTCAAATATTATTAAAAAAAAGAAATATATTTGTGCATGTTGTAGGCTGCAGTACTCCATAATTTGGGAAAAACTAGAGCTGTAGGGGTGCTGACCAGCCCCCCTCCCCCTCCTGCTACCCCTGCTCCTCCTCCTGTATGCTCAGGGCGGGTCAGAGAGTGGTTTCCAGTAAGGGCCTGCTGACCCTCAGGTTGAATGAATCAGAGGGGAACAGAGGCTGGCTTCTGAGCCCCCGCTCGTGCCGGATGGAGAGGAAGTCCCCGACAACTGGCACATTGATGCGAGCTGAGGGCCGAAAAACAAAGGCTGGCATCAGAGCAGCCGCACCAATTCATGCTGGCCACTCGACGCGCGGATAGAAAGGCCTGTTGTCTTTCCCGCACACAAAGTGCCATTGAATGACCTACGGGCTTTTTTTTCCCTCATCGATCACACACATGCAACTGTGTGACATTTTAGGGCAACATGCGGAAGGGGGTGTTGTTGGGGCGGGGGATGGGGGTGGCGGGGTCATGTAAAAATGGGGAATTCCCATTCGCATTTGCGGTTCTTCGAGGATTCCTGCATTTTAGTGTGCGCCACTGATACAGCCATGTCTGCAATGACTGTATATTCATGGAATCAGGTGTCACCACTCCAGGCTAGACGTCCTCTCCGCTGCTGTCCTCAAGCGTCTACTGTAAATATTTTTGGCAACTCTACTTCGCCCAGAGTCGACGCAGATAGACTAGGAGGAATTGCGTGACACACGACCCGCTGGACCCAACTTAATTTCAGATGTCACGTACTCAAGTTGTTTTTTCAAGCACTTACAAGTGATATGGCTCCCGTGAACAATGAGCTCCAGTCATCTCATTCTGTTGATGTATTCCATATCTGTTCCTTGATGTGTTTTGTTTTGTTTGTGTGTGTATATGTGTGTGTGTGTGTGTGTGTATGCGTGTGTTTCAGGGGGTATTAATTACTTTGCAGTCTCATCGGTCATGTAAGGCCTATGGCAATAAATTATAAAATGCCTGGCCCCAGTAATGACATTGGAGAAGAAACACTTGTAAAACAGCGCTGGACATTTAACCCAGCGGAGAGGGACAAAAAAGAGTCTGAGGTGGGAGTTAACGTTTGCTACGTCTCCAGAGCTCCCAGGAGGCCCATAAAAACAAGGCTGAGAGTCGATCCGATGACAAGCAATCCTAACATCCCACTCTTTTGGGGGTGGGGGGGTCAGAGAAGAGGACTGAGCCTCTGTTTTCCAGCCTTAAGCAGTGGGCCTCCGATTGCCCAGGGTCTGCAGAATTAAAGCACTTACCTCAGGATCAGACCTCTATGCTTAATCCCATAATATAATGTGTGTATTTTAGAGCATGACAATACCACACGGGGCCTTTTTCAAGCATTGGGTATGGTCGTTGGCCCATTGCGAAAGACTACCAATGGAGGCTGTTGTGCTGCGCACGTCTCGGAATCCTAAAATAAGAACCATCCATTGGCATGTTCCATGCTTCAACGTCAGGCGTGTGTGCTGAAATCAAATATTTTTCAGGGCCCTCACAAAACCACAAAGACACGAGGACTCTGGTTGCTAAACAGGCTTTTTCGAATGACTGAGATTCTGTGGTGGTGGCTACTGAGCTCTTCTCCACTCCCTGCGAGTAAACAGACTCTAATTAATCTTTCTGCATGTAAATTTAGCTGAGGAGGGAAAGGGGGATGGGAGGGGTTGTTGAGGTGGAGGTGGTGGTAGTTGGAGGTGGGGGGGGGGGGGGTGGGGGTCATTGAGGCCACCTAAACCTTCCCCACAAGTAACTGACTTGGAAAAATGCCCAGCCTTATTTTTACGGCGACCTTTCGCCGCCGAAGTCCGCCACCGCCACCACCACCGCCACCGCTTCTGCTGCTGAGGCCCTACAGAAGTTGATGACATCAGTGTGTCTGTCTGGCTGGGAGCAACTCAAAAATAAAAAGGACGTTCGTTCTCGTTCTTGTTGTCGGGACACCGTGTGGAGTTGGAGCTGTGTAGCAGCCTCCAGCTGTGTTTGTGTGTGTGTGTGTGTGTGTGTGTGTGTGTGTGTTGGGAGTGGGGGATGGTAGTTCGGTGTGGTCTTGGTAACATGGGAGAGGGCTGAGCGAGCATGTTGTGCAAAGTATGCCATAGGTGTTAATGTGAGGAAAATGGACGCCGCTGAGCTACTGCTAGAATGTTTACTTAGCATATTATCCCTTACTTTATTTAAAGCGGGCCGGTGGTCAGGAATCGGATAGCCTTTTGCCGCTCAGTGAGCATGTCTAGGCAAGCCCAGTAGGTTTATGAAAAACATGGAATTGCTCTCTGCTCTCCTTTCTGTTCCCCTCCCTATTCCATCTCCTCCATATCTTTGTGTGTTTTGGTAGACCTTCCTCATTTTTGTTCACAAATCAGTGTGATAAAAATCTGTGTCTGGGGGCAGGGAAAGTGGTGTCGGTGCCTCAGACTGGCAAAGAAAACAGTCTTCAAAATTCTGCAGGGTGGAGTGTGTGTGTGTTTGTGTGTGTGTGTGTGTGTGTGTGTGTGTGTGTGAGAGAGAGAGAGAGAGAGATGGGTGGGGTGGGCTGAAGGATTGATGAACTCGAGCATAAACAAAAACAGAAAAAAGAAAAAACAAATCTTCAAAAACCAACAGAGTTGTCTGGCAGCACTCCAGTCGGCCAGTCCTAAATCAAAGCGAAAGTCAACTGGTTATTTAAGTGTGAAAATGTGGCTTTGGCCAGGTGCATGCTCTCAAAGGTGTGTCAGAGCGGCGCGAGAGACGATAGGGCCCTGGGCCCAGAGAGGTCTGTTCTGTAGGAGCCCCAACACACACACACACACACACACACACACATAGCAGCAGACCACTGGGCGAGAGTGAACCTCAGCCAGGTCCGTATCGCTTCGCTGACTCCAAACAGGCTCCTTTTCACAGAGGACGCACCTTGATTTGTTTCATAACTTTGCATTCCGTGTAATTTCTGGTCTTCTGTCGTTCCTGTTTTGGATGGACTGAGATTTATGTGTGTTAATGGGTGATGTTTTTTTTTTCTGTCATGTTTACTTTCTTAAAGCGGTTAAAAGAAGGTGGTGCTCCATGTGTTGAAAGAACGCCTGAGTCGCTTGTTTAATAGCAAGAGGGGGAAATAAAGCTAATCATCCTCCGGCGTGTGTGTGTGTGTGTGTGTGTGTGTGTGTGTATCTGTGAGTATGTTTGTACGTGCGTGTGTGTGTGTGTGTGTGTGAATACGCGCACATCTGCGAGTGTATTTGTACATGCACGTGTCCCACAGGGCTTCTAGTCTGTGCGGGGCTGCGCCTCCATTTCATCCTGTGTTGTTTGTGTCTCAAAGCCAGAGTGCCGGTCCCTGTTTTCCCTTTTTTGAGGCGCGCTGTGTTCTCCCTCTATACAAATACAGCCTCATTAGGTGCCCTGCTTGCAAACGTGTGTGTGGTGTGTGTGTGTGTGTGTGTGCATGCGAATTCGCATGTGCATGCATATGTGCGCGCACGTTTGTGTGTGTGTGTGTGTGTGTGTGTGTGTGTGTGTGGTGTGTTCGTGTGTGTGTGTGTGTGTGTGTGTGCATATGAATGCGCATGTGCATGCATGTGTGCGCACACGTTGTGTGTGTGTGTGTGTGTGTGTGTTGTGTGTGTGTGTGTGTGTACTGCACTCCTCAGTCCAGTCTCAGTCCAGTCTCCTCTCAAGCAGTATCCAATCATCAAATAGAGAGGAAGTGACAGACTGAGTGAAATTGCCTCCATAACAGTCCTGAGCACCTCACAAAAGGAACAAGGACCATAGAAAAGCAAGGCTGCAAAAGTGAACCAAAGGCCAAAGAAAAGAGAAACATTGCACGCAGGTCTAAAGTACAACCACGTCATCTTTCACGAGGGTCGGCTTGTTCTCAGTGAACAACTCCTTACTTTCTTCACCCAGTCATATTATAACGGCAGTCTGGATAGAGACTTGAAGAACAACATCAAGAAAAATGTATCAGAATAGAAGATAAAAATTCCTCTGATCAAACTGTATGCTGTATTATGCAGTGCACTCTCCTTATACACGGAAGTCTTGAGGATTTATTCAAGTACAGTTTATGACAATTTTCTCAGCTTAGAATGGAGTGGGGGGTTGGTTGGAGGGTGAGAAAAAAAGTGTCAAAGGAAAATTACAAACAAAACCTCCAAGTCTGAACCTTCTCCCATCCTCTCTCCTCCTTGATACCACTGCCCTGCAGCAAAGCAAACATTCAGACAGAGGTCCACATTGGGGGTTTGGGAAAAGGCTTTGTCTGTGTCTTCAGTGTGTATGTACTGTGTGAATATCCTCTGTGTGTGTGTGTGTATGTACTTTGTGTACTTTGAGTATATGCCCTGTGCTCAACAGTATACAGTATGTACAGAATGTGTATACTGTAGTGTGTGTGTGTCTGTGTGTGTGTGTGTGTGTGTGTGTGTGTGTGTGTGTGTGTGTGTGTCTGTGTGTGTGTGCATGTGAGTGTGTGTGTGTTCTGTCTGTCTGCCTCTGGGTTTCTCACATGCCAATCTCCAAGAGCCGTTAAAACACACTGAGTGGAACATCTAGGCTCTCATCTATCTCACCCTCACATTTCCCCTGTGTTTCTCTCTCTCTCTCTCTCTCTCTCTCTCCTCTCTCTTTGTCTCTTTCTCTCCATCATGTTGGATTCTTGGCATCATTGCTCCCTGGCCCTGTTGAACAACAACAACAAAAAAAAGAAAACATAAAAGGCATGAAAAAAGAAAGAATGAAAAGGGAGTGTAATGATGAGGAAACGCAGAGTGAAGAGTTCCTGTGGAAACGCGACCGTGTGTGTGCGTGCGTGTGTGTGTGTGTATTGAGCGCGCCCGAGCTCCCTCGCCTTTTTGAACGCGGCGAGAGGGGATCTGTTGGGCCCAATTCAGCAGCCGCCACGCTGCGCTTGCAGTCAGGAGAGGGGAGAGGCAGACAGAGACCCTAATTAGACAGGCCAAAGACTGCGCTGAATGAGGGAGCCTGCAGAGAGGGCCAGCTCATCTCCCATCTCAACGCACCACCCAACCACTATCAGCACCCCACCCCCACCCCCACCCCCACCCCCACCCCCACACACTCCCAAACGCAGATGAGCGGAGACAACGCCGTAATTGCTACATTTCACAACCTAGCAGGAAGGCACCAGCTGGAGGTTTTCTCACAAACCTTCTCTCAAACACGGAGGAGCAGAGCAGAGAGGGGAGGAGAGGAGAAGAGAGCAGAGGGAGAGAGGAGATGAGAGAAGAGAAAAGCAGAGGAGTGGAGGGGAGAGGAGGACAAGAAAAAAAAAACGTGCGGGCTTCTTTAGTTTGGCAACAGGATTGCCGGAGGAAATTTCGAATCTGTTGTCTTAGGACTCGGTTGGGGGAAGATAGAGAGAGAGAAAAAATGAAAGCGAATTCCGGCACATTTGTGATTATAGTCCAGGACTTAACATGCTGTCGGTCGTGCTGCTGTTGTCAGTCAACAGCCCAAAGACAAGCACGCAACTGGAACATCACAGGAAACGAATGTGGTGCTCTAAAGATAAATTGAGGGTGACCACTGGCAGTATTACGCTATGAAATGCAGCCTCATGGACAAACAGTTCAAAAGCAAATCCTTTTGTTTGTCATTTACTGATACCATTCATGTACAAAAAAACAAACAAACAAACAAAAAAAAAACATTGTTTCAATTTAAATGCATGATGAGAATTCGAGGCATAACACCTGCAACGTCTCATGACACCAGACCTGTGACTTTCTCCAGTATCTGTCTGTGGACAGACATGGCCGAAGAGCAGACAAGGAGGCCCAGCAATGTGTGTGTGTGTGTGTGTGTGTGTATTTTTGTGCGTGTGTGCGCATGCATGCCAGCGTGTGTGTGTGTGTGTGTCTGTGGTTAACGGGGGTTGGAGGAGGGCGGAGGAATCCCAAGCAGCTCTCTGACAGTCCTGTCACGGGGGGGATTCAGCTCTCTGGCTCGATGAAAAGCCCAGCGTTTGTTCTCACAGAGCCAGGGAATGTCACACCTTGTCAGGCCGCAGCCAAAAGAAAAAGACAGCTTTTTAACAACTCTTTCAGGCCAGATCACCAGCAGTGTGTTTTTCTCCTCTCATCTTCTCTTTGTCAAGGGCACATCAAAAAGAGCTCGTTGGAAATATCATCCGACTTAAACGTAATTTGCTGTAGTCTGCCTACCGCCATGAAAAGATAGAATGGTGAGAACATGTCGACGGAGATATGGTTTTACAACTAGGGGTTACTGTAGGCACTTGTCATCCTCTGATTCACAGCACAAATCCTCCCTGAAAAACAGAAGTGTATTGATGATCTTCCATCCTGTAATGGGGATTTGTTACAAATCCTGAATACTCAATACCTCTTTGATTGGTTGTTGATGGGTGCATTCTTGCGTGTGTATGTGTGCGTATGTGTGCGTAAGTGTGCGTGTTTGAATGTGTGTGTGTGTGTGTGTCTGTGGAGGGGGAGGGGGAGGGGGACAGAAAAAAAGAAGTCAAAAGTTGCCTATTGATTCAGGCAGCATGATTGGCACCTTCCCAAGGCTAGGAGAGGGTGAGATGTGGAGGAGTTGTGTGTGGTTAGGCTGCTGTGTACACACACACACATACACACACACACACACACACACACACACACACACACACACACACACACACACACACAGGGTCACATTATTGTAAACAGCTGCACTCGCTTCGCAACTTTATTCAGATGCCCAGAAGGAGAGGTGTCAGCAAACCCGCACTCAGCTCAGCAGGCTGGGATTGATGCGCGGGACAATGGGTGTCACTTGCGTCCACCACTGTGGGTGCCACAGATACACGATCACGACGCCAAACCCAACAGAAAGGCAGAAGGTGGAGGAAAAAGGAAAGAAAGAAAGGAAAAACGCTTTCTCGTCTTGTTTGAGTTTTGAGTTGTCTGCTTCTCTGTTTTTCTGGCACATGTACAGCATGAGAGGCTAAGATGTGAGCATGTAAATTCATCAAGACAGGTGTTAGCGGGATAATCTCTGTAAATGCATTTCAGATTAGCAGAGCATGCTGTGGTATGCCTGTCACAAGAGATTACAACCAAAAAGACAAAGAGGCAATGAAATCAGGCTGAATGTTTCTCTCTCTCTCTCTTTCTCTCTCTCTCTCTCTCTCCCTCTCTCCTCCCTTTAACCAGCTTCCTGGGTTGCTCACCATCAGCTTGATATCCTCCCAAAATGTGAGCTATCACAGTGCCTCATACCTGTTAGGATGGGGCACAGTCAGGCTGACAAGATGAGTGACACAATGGTAAAAATATGTTTCTTTTAAAATGATGTGAGGGAGTCAAAGTCGTAGTCTAGAAGTGTTCAGCAGAAATAATTTTCTCTTGTCTCCTGTCCACGCAATCATTTCATGATGTTTGTTTATGTTTTGTTATTTCATTTGGCAAATTCTTCAATTATATGCAACTTGCTAGCAATCATGACATGATAAATATTGTTGTGTATTACATGGCATTGATTTAAACTGAAAAAAAGGCAAATTATATTTAGGTTATCCATTGCAAATACATATGTTTTTTTTTTTTTCTCCCTGCGCTAATACCCAATGTTTTCATACATTCCTGCAATTTAATTACTTGGGAATGTCATTAAAGGAAGCAAAATTGCAGTTTAATTTGTAGGGACTATTTAAGTCACTGCAGAGCCGTGCGGAATCCTCCTTGGTAAGTGGATTAATTAATTTGAATCAATAAAGTCGCTCTGTTGCATTGCGAGAAGCCCAAATAACTGTGCACACACTTGCTTATCTCTGGTGCTGGCAGTGGAGGTCCAAAGCCCAGCTTTAACTGTTCCACCCAATTGTTTGTCAGACAGTGTTACACAAGAGGCATTTTAGCGCCCCATCTCATGTTGTGTAAATAGGGCCTCTTTCTCTGAGCAGTTATTGTGTCATTGTAATTGATTTCTGGACCCTGACCGACACTCACATTCTGTCCCTCGATTATAAGCCCACTAAAAAGGCTTGACCATTGACTCTAATATTCAATTTCTACACGAAAACATAATGGCAGTTTAGAAGTGTTTCGAAGCTGAAGGGAAGAGAGACAAAAAAAGAAAATAAACATGTTAATTCATGAGTATGCGCATGAGGAGTTTTGAACTTTTGCATAAACATTATATAATTATGTCATTTATAATATGCATGTCATATATAATATGTGAGTATTTAACAGTAATTTGTTAGTAAAGATCATACAGTATTTATAGCAAATAGCTGGCTTTACTTAAAGGACTTGAAACACCTCTGTTATAGTGCTGCAGTGTTTTGTTATAATAATTTAACCAGAATAACAATCCATCAAACACCACACAATTTCTATTTACTGATAATGCTTCCAAGATATGTTGAAAGTAACTGACTGACACACTGTGTTCTCAGTAACTTGCAGTAACTTGATCTGTCAAAACACAATCAGACCATATTTTTGTTCACCATTTATGCCTGAGTTCTTAGTTTCTGTGATAACAATCTAGCCTTTATAAAATATTTGTCAGCTTGCAAATGTACTCAAAAGTGTGTCATAAAAATGCACAAGTACAGTTTTATAGTGTTCAGTGGATGTAACTACGTAAACACTCCACTTCCTATACATAGAAGTAACACACCCGATACACTCAGCTTTCCAATAATATGATAAACCATTAGCATGTACATATTGAACTTTAATCAATGCACATCATTAATCTCTCCTGACTTCTATTTTCCTCTCTCCATGCATCCGTCTGTCTCTCCCTCCAGCTCTCTGTCCTGCAGCCACAGTGAGGAATCTGATGTGAGGGTGTCGCATTTTTGTTTGGGTCTAGATCTGTCTGGAGCCCGCCGGTCACCCGAACGGCCAGCACCGGAGTCAGCTTGGCCGGGAGACTAAACACGAGCCGAATCTGAACTACCTGAGCCATTAAAGCCGCTGTTTGTTTGAGAAGCTCTGATGCACCACCCTGGGTAATGAGGTGCAAGAAGATATGGTCATCTTGGCCATCTCTTGGGGGACACTTTAAGGGGACTGGAATGTGAGGGTCTCGACAAACAGTCATTCAAGTGCGGCAAACGGCTCTTATTTTCCACTGGCATGGTCCTAACTGTGCTTGAAAAAAAAAAATGGCCCCAATGACATCACTTCCATTTAGTTTGTTTGTTTTGAGAGTTTCGGCAAGACGCGTCGACGGGAGCCAAACAGGTGGCGAATTGTCTCTCGCGTTTGATCCGCGCCAGTTCTCATAATCTAAAATTGGGCCTGTGTACGCTACCGCACAACCAAAATTCAGGCCTTGAGATAAAAATCAATGAGGATCCACGTTGTGTTTATTGCTACTCGTGACATGAAAGAGCATTCGCAGTACGCCACTAAATATAACGGTGGTTGCTAGTTTACAGGACGCGAAACAGATGGTTTACACGAGATGGGGTGTTTCTTAAATGGAGAGACCACGGTTTACATTATTACATTGTCACATCTGCGCTGCCATGCTCATGCCAAAGCTGCTCACCGCGATAATATGAAGAGAGTGCAGAAGAACACACAGAAACACCAAAATACAAACACTGACTGGGATTGCACCTCCTCCTAATCCTGATGAAGATGAAGGGATGAATATGGCTACGTCTATGACATGAAACTGATACAGGACCATAACTATATTTATTTTACATGAAATATTGTTACCTAAATGATATATGATGATTAGCACCAAATGAGCTATTATATAGCAATCTTTTTCAAAGATATTGCAATTATATTTATTTAGCAGTCTTTTGTGTTGAATATTAACAAAACATTGCAGTACACTATGGTGTGTAAAATAAATCCTTAGTTAATACTACATTAAAATCTGTCTTTTTGTCCCAGGTAAATGTTATCAACATCAGTGCAACTACCACATTGAGTTACAGACAATGCAGGGACATAGATGCAACACAACGTGCTTATAATACATATCATAAATGAATCACGAACTTTGGCCTTTAACTGGCAAACCGCATAATGTTCTTCACATTAATGAAGAAAATAATGAATCCTTTTACTTTTCCAAATTGATTTAATAAGTTGCATTTGCATTTCTCAGAATGTCACACTACAAAGCTCTTATATATCTTAATTAGCTTCCACAGATGTGTTATTTTGCTTCCTCAGATGTGCAACTCTGAGAACATTCTTTGGATAATATGACTATTATTTCATTAGTTTCATCAGATTCAATACTTTCAAGTTGTAAATTAAACTGTAAAACATGGATTTACAGACAATTGCATCACAATTTCTTTTAATCTACTCACTTTTGATGGTGCAAAGATGCTTTTAAGACATTTACCTCAATGGTTCTGTAATGTACTGTAAAAATACTATATATAGTATTTGAAGTCGAAAAAGAGGGGGATGAGGAAGGAGGAGAAAACAGTCTTGAAATTCCATCTCTGTGCTCCAGCAAATGACGTGCTCTGAGCTGATGGTTCAGAACAGGTATTTGAACGTGACCCAAGTGGCAGATGTTTTACTTTGACTAAGGGCCCCTCTTTATGTGGCGGATGGATCCAAGAGCCGCCACTCACTGATCCAGAACCGCATGCGTTGCCAGTGGAAATGGGGCATCCCGGCCCTAACGAGCGCTGTTACCTAATCACAGAAGAGGGGAAAGGCAGGGCTTAGAAAGACTGAGAGGGAAGGGGGAGCAAAAGATGCAGAAAACGGAAGAGAGAGAGAGATAGAGGGAGGGAGAGGCGTTAAAGAGGAGTGGGGAGAAGACCCCCCGTAGGTGACGCAAGTGAGTCAGAGGCAGCTGAGAGATCCACGGAGTCCAATTAACATCTCATTTCCATTTCATAACTGAGGACCTTCGAAAACACTTCACCCTGCCAATCGGGTAGACTTCTGGGTTAGAGCGAGAACCTTGAAATGGTCACATAACGAACAGCTACTTATGTAAGTAACAGTATTGGAAAAGAGGGCAGAAGAAAGGGAGAGAGACAAACAGACAGATAGAAGCTCATCACAAGACAGTGCATTGTTGCAAATCTTCTATAGAGGCAGATTAATATGAACTGTGTCTTGTGACACAGAACGGCTATGTTCCTTCTATAAAAAAATATACAAGTTTTCTTCCAACCTTTCCCACTACTTAAAAATGAACAAAATTGTGACTGACCCATCCAAATCTTGGTCAAGGCATGAATCACCCATCATCACTAATAAGCCATGTCTAAACATACTGCGCAGAAAGCAACACATTATGACATATTGTGACATATCCTCATCATTATTCCACTGGGATTTCTGGTCTGGAAAAATCCCACAATGTGAAGCGACCATGTCTTTATCAAAGTATAAAACTGTGTCTGAGCACCAGAGAGGTGCTCAATGCAGCACTGAAAGGTTTCAGAGCACTGAGGCCAACATACAGAAAACACTTTGAGTGTCCATCACAGGCTGTTTTAGGGGCTACAGAGTGCATGTAGCCAACAGTGCCGCCATTACTCCACACAATTCTCCCCAGTTACCCGCACCGATAGGACAGAGGGGGCAGTTGGGGTGAGAGAATAGCTCCTACAAGTATGTGTTTTGGGTCCACTGAGGAGCTCTCTCTCCCTTCACGTGCTTTTACCACCCTCCCTTCTTTCTGAGTGAGACACTTTAACTTGATGGACCTTAATGCGTGGCCCCTCCGGAGGTGTAATTGCACTTGAGTTCCATCTGAGGTGACCTTCCTCACCCCCAACCGCACCACCAGTACAGCCAGCCTCGCAGTGTGCAGGCAAAAGATGTCACAGACGACAGACAGATGCAATTCATAAATAAATAAATATATACATACATACTATCGATAGATAGATAGATAGATAGATGGATAGACGAATAGATGGATAGATAGATAGATTGATGTCATTGAAAACTGTTACTGTGTCTTAAAATGAAGTGAAAAACAGGATTATCAGGATTTATAGAATATTAATAGTTTTGTTTCTTATTGAATGTGTAAGTGGCCGTTTGTTGCTTTCATCAGTGCCCAGTAGTCCTTCATGTTTTGACTGACACTCATGTCTGGGTCTGAGAGATGAGTTTCGGTGATAAAAAGTGTGCGTCATGCTGAACACATCCACTCTCTCCACCACCACACACTTATGTCACATCTCTGGTTTCAGAAGCTATGAAGCCTCTGAAAATTCCAAGAGCGTCTCACCCCGTGACCCTGGAGTGACCTCAGTTGCTAGGCGATGACACTTGCGGTTGTGTCAGAGAAGCTGGTGACTTTGCAGCTTTGACTCCCACAGTGGCAGTGACAGTGACAGTGACTGCGACAGAAGCAATGGCTGTGGACCCATTTGAGGGTAAGCTCCAGTGCCAAACACTACTTCCTTATAGGCTCATCTGTCACTCGGCACAGTGCCCAGCCTCCCCCACCCCCAGCCCCATCTCCCCCCAATGCGTGGAGTAGTAGAGGCTTCCTCAGGCTGGAGATTAGAAAATTACACAAATGGTAGGGTGGAAAGGTGCAATTGAAAATGGCAAAGAACTGAATGGGAAGACATTTAAAATAACTGCTCCAGCACCGCTATGAGCACAGGGTGTGCAGTGGGGGACGGGAGAGAGAAAGGGAGAGGGAGAGTGTACTCGGAAATTATTAAAATGTCTGACAGCGCTCGTCTCCCTTAACCTCCTCCCCCCACACCCCATGTTGCACACAACAAACAAACAAGCAGGCTATAAACAGTATCTTGACAGGGACAGGGAGAACGCAGGACACCTAGAGATAGATGGTCTGTCATTCTACTTTGGTTGATTCAAGAATTCAATTAGCATGTCATGCTAATGAGGGGTGTGGTTTTACAAGAGAAAGAAAGCAACAATATGAATGTTGTGTGCTTTTGTTTAGCAAAATGGTGTTTGACCAAAACTAATATCCACCTTCAACAAATGTGGTTCTGCTTTTTTTTTTAATCTCTCTCCTTTTCTCCTCAGTTGGCGAGCATATTTTCCCACTGTAACGCTTTGGTTGTTTTGAGTGTGCAGGCCTGTGATTTGCCTTACATCTGTTTAAGGAGAGCTGACAGTGAGACCAACACCCTAAACTTCAGCAACATCCTTTCAAAGGCTTGCTTATTTGGTGAGATATATAATGTGTAAGCACAGTATAGGATGCTATAGCATGTATGCAAACAATGTGGAACTACTGTTTAATTTAAATAAATAAACCATGTCCTAATGCCCTAATTAGTGTTCGTTTATTTAAGGAAAACATTTTTTAGTTAACCTAAGGAAATTACAAAAATAAGTTGAGATCTCCAAAAACAAAAAACAAATGACTATTAAATGCCTCAGTGTCTCTTTTTGCAGGGCATGCTCTGAGTTTCACCTCTCCTGTTTTCACCAATGGATTCACCACGCAGTTGCAATGCAATAAAAAAAACAATATTAAAACGTGGCATGTGTTACTGTTATTTCAAAATGTTTGGCTTGATTACTAGCGTCTCGAGGTGACTTCATGGTTCCAGTGAACCCACACACATCTGGGAGCGACGCTCACGACTCCGAAAGGCTGTGACCTGATTACCAGCAAACAGTGGCAACGTCACAAAAGCCTGGCCACTGCGCTAGGGTCAGTTATCTCAATTAAAGCCTCAACACTCTCAAATCCAAACTTCTAGGAAAAGTAATTAGTTGGTGACTTTCGGGTGGCTTTGAAAACGTGTTTGAAAAAAAAGCAAGATAATGCACTATAAAGTAAGGATCTTAAAGGAAACAGACAGTTGGTTGTTTTTTTATTATTGTGTATTATGTATATCTATATGACACATACTGTATGTTGGTTCTTTAAACTGAAAGCACAACTTTGGAGACTACTTTGTGATGCACTTGAATTTCTTGGTATTTATGTTAATTGTGATTAGGCAACTGAAATCAAACTGAATATTAGGACAGAAATGCTAATGCACAGATTTTTGTTGTCATTCCAAAAAGTAAGCAATCAACATATATCAACAAGCTGCAATGTTTAAAGTACGAGTGCTTGAATTGAAGAGATGCTTACAATCACGCTGCATCAGTAGCCAAGTTTTAATTTATCATCCTGACACATTCATGCATAAATATTCTCCCACAAAGACACAAAGTTGCACGCACACACACACACACACACAGGGGGTGGGGGGTTAAAGAACTCTGAAAGTTCAAACTGCAATGAAACTGCAATGTTTTTTTTTCTGTTCCTTTTTTTGTGATGAGATGGTGGCCGCACCATCTGACAAGTATATTTCCAGACAGCTGTGTCATTAAAATACAAACAATAGCCCGCACACTCCATCTTTTTTTCTCTCTCCCTCTCTCTCTCTCTCCCAAAATGTGTCTCATTTAAGTATGATACGCCGAACTTTCCATCTTCAGCAATCGGTTGGCTCTCTGTATTGTGGTCTTTGTAATTTATGGCCAAGGCGTTGTGTGCAGACCACAAAACATTGGGTTCCCTCATTCCCTTTTTCCACAAAATCAGTCCAAGTGAAAAGGGGCTATTGGTCTCCCTCTGTCATCGTTTAAGGCAGATCTCAGAGAGCTGGAGCTGGGTAGAGCCTCTTACCACACTGCCCTAAGTGGACTTGTGCCGCTTTCTTTGGAGCGAGGCGTCTGAGTCGGCCTGCAGCAATCATTCTGTTTGCTCTGATGGAGTCACTTTGCAGAGAGAAAGAGAGAAATGCGGATGTGTTTGGATTTGCAGCAGTGCCTGCAAGGCCTCTCTTATTCTTGTAAATGTATCCCTAAATCAATTTGAGGATAACAGAAATTAGTCATATTACTGGAATTGGAATCACACTCTTTTTTACTGGAATTGGAATCACACTTTAAAAAAAAAAAAAAAAAAAAAAAAAAGAAACATCCTCTAAAAAAAACTTGTTTTGGATTCAAATGAGAAGTTTTGGAATAAATGATGATTTTTGAGGTGATTTTTAAAGATTCTAATGTTTTTTTTTATGAAAGCCTGACAATACCTCAAGCAGCTGCTAAAAATACTGGCCTCTTCCAAATCATGGCAATTTCTTGGAGGTCCTATTTCATCTCCAAGATAATGAAATCCTATTTTGTTTACAATGGATTGACAGCAATTGAAATCTCGCCATCACCTCCACACAGGTTTCTCCTGGCTTTCAGCACCAAGAATCTGCCACAGTAGTTTAGTCAAGGGTAGGTATATGCGGTCAAAAAAAAAATCCTATTTTAATTCAGGACCGTGGCCGCCTTAAACGACAATAATGAAAACTTGAAGCGTGAATATTAATTGACTAACTCTTTCAATTTTTCCTCTAATTTGCTCATGAAAGCCAACAAGATCCATTTAATCTTTTAGTTTGCCAATTTCATACCCCCCCCACCACCACAACCCGACACTCCCCAGCCTCAAGTTTCCCCACCATCTTCAGTCCCCCCTACTCCCCCACCCCACTTTCACAAGCTAATATCTTTGACAAGTTTCTTAAATCAGCGATAGGGGCCTGCCTCTGTGATTGGGCCGGCTGTCACTTTAAAGATGTCGCCCAAGGGCTCGTAGCTTGACTCATTCGAGCGGGAGAATGGGAGTGCTTTTGTGTAGGAGCCCACTCCCAGTGTCCACTGGATTAGCAGTTATAATAGGAACTTTCTTTCTGACACCTAAATCATCATCGCCGTCAACATCATCAGAAGAGGATGAGGAGGAGGAGGAAAAGAAGAAGGAGGAGGAGGAGGAGGAGGAGAGCCAAGCCAAATGTGCCGTGAAATGGACCCGAGCAGCCCTCACTCAACGCGTTCCATCTGCCAGTCTCCAGCACCCCTCTGCCGGAGCACCAGAGTGACGAGTGCCAAGATGCCATCTCTTGACTCTCGACTGGTGAGGAGTCGGTTCGCCGGAAGTGCACCAACATGGGAAGGCAGATGGGTGCTTTTCTTTTTCTTTCACTTTCTTCCTTATTTAATTGTCGTCACAAATCCTTTCCTATCCCTTGTTTTTGGGCAACGACTGCATTCCGCCTTTCTTTCTTTCGATTGCTATCTTGTCTTGCATAACCAGTCATGTGTAACTCAAGATCTTTGCTGAGGCCTTCTATCAAAAAATCTTCAAATGAGCTTGTATAAGAGGTCCAGACTGGGTACTGCCTTTGTTTGCTTTAAGACCAGAGCACTGGGACCAAGGATACCTGACAGAAAGAAAGATGCATTCAGAGAGAGAGAGAGAGTTGGAGGGAGGGGGAGGAAGAGAGAGAGAGAGAAAGAGAAAGGGAGTTCGTCGACTGTACTCTTCGCTTTGCCCTACTTTGCGGAGAGTGCCTCCCGTCCAATTAGAAGATAAAAGGGACCACTTATGTTGCACGGTGCCTTGGTCGGCTGGTTCTGAGATACGCCATACTGCCGTAAGTGCTGTGCTCCCGTTGCCATGGTCACCTGCCGACGCTGCTCCCAGATTTCAATCTCTTGCTGAACAGAACTGCCAGCTTCTGAGATAGAAAGGGTTCAAAAAGAAGGGAAAAAACAGGAGAGAAAGAGATATACGCGAGGAAATATGTTTTGGCTCCGATCAGTTGAAAATTTCATGAGCTCGCCGCCCCCAAAAATAAAATCTTGCTATGTTTTCATGTGTTTGATGTGCTTTATCACTTTGCTCCCAAGGAACATTTATATTTAATGCGGTTAAATATTGCCCTGATCAGACCGGCAGTCTTCGCTCTGAGCAAGCCCACCCTGCGTGCCTGAAATGGATGCTGGGCGCAGGAATGAATGCATGGTGGCATTGTGGGGCTCAGGCAGCGACGGCTGCCGTCAAAAGCTTCAAAAATCCCACATGCCTGATCCTGCTGCCAAGGCCGTGGCCTTTCTCTCACTGGATGCACGCCGACACAGGGCCGGGTCCGTGCCGGCGTTGGGTGTAATCTGGGATGCCAGGGTGCTAAAGCGTCTGTGGGCGACTGGCAGCGGCAGCAGCAGTAGAGGCAGTAATGGGGAAAAAATAGGCTGTGGCTCCAGTAATAATCCCCCTCTGCTTCAAAAGCCTCAGATGGCTAACCTTTCAGTACAAATATTGTTTTTGGAACGAGGTGTGGAGACTCCCACCTCTGTTGCCTCGCTACCTTCACCCTCCTTCCCCCACCCTTTCTTCATCCCTCTCTCTCTCTCTCTCCCTCTCTTTCTTTCTCTCAACCCCCCCCCCCCCCCCCCCACCTCTTTCCCCCTTGTTTGCATTCCCACTTTCCCTCCCACTTCTATCTCTCCCGTCCAGTGGCCCGGTTTTTATCTGATGGTGGGGCCCTCCTGGAAAACAAACAGGTCCTCACCAGCGCTCAGCCCTCAGTGTTCCCGCGGTGGCGAGGTGGCGCTCTCCCCAGAGCTGAGCTGAGCTGAGCTGAGCTGAGCGCACACAGAGCCACCTTGTGTAGAGGAGGGGAGGAGAGGAGAGGGGGGAGCCGAACACAGAGGCGGGAAGGGGAGGGGATCGCAGGCCCGGGCGAAGCAGCGGACTCCTTTTCATGTGATAGGCCAGAGAAGAGAGGAAAGGCAAAACTGGAGTCTCTTCGCTGTTTCTTCGTCTCTCTATCTCTCTCATCTCTTCTCATCTTTCTCTTCAAGTCCTCAACTCTACTACCTTATTCATAACCTATCTCTCCAGACCTCTCTTTCATTTTCTCTTTCTCTCTTTTAGATTCTCTCCCTCTCTCTCACTCTTTCTATCTTTCTATCCCTCTACCTCTTATTCTCCTCCTCTCTCACTCACTTTCTCTTTCTCCATATTCTCCCTCTCCCTCTTTCTCCGCATAAGTATGACTGTCAATCAAACAGTGTGAGACCAACAAAAACACGCCCGTGAATATGGCTGATGTAAACTGTCTGAAGCTTTCAGATTTCCCAGAAAGCAACACTTTAGCACCGCAATGTTTTTCGCTCTCAAATATGATTTTTAGGTGGCAGCCCAAGCAGCGGTTCTAGCAGGAGCATGGATGTTGTAAAAACACATGTAAATGACGCCGGGCCTCCCCTAAATATGTCAATTAGGTCATTAGGGTAATTACTCTAATAAGTTGTTGATGATTTAACAAAACTTTACTTGCCAAAGGGTCAGCGCGAGAAAAGACTTGTTCAGGAGGGATGCCATATTTTGTTTCCTTTTGTGTGTCACCTCCTTGACAACAGAAAGCTTTGTGTTTTTTCTCTCTGCCAGTGACGTCTATAGGGCTGTACACACAGCATGCACGTGCACTCACTCACACACAGACACACACGACACACACACACACACACACACACACACACACACACACACACACACACACTTACAACACTAACACATTCATTCACTTTCTCTCTGTCACACACACACACACACACACACACACACACATACTTACAAATACACACATACAGACTGAAATATGCACTCATGAACACACAGAAACGTGCTCACTCACTCTCTGTTTCTCTCTCAAACACATACGCATGAAAACACACACACACACACGCACGCACACACACACACACACAGAAACTCAGGTCTGCTGAGGCCAACCACTCCCCGTGAGGGGGCAGTGAGGGACACGGTGTTCTCCGGGAGCCGGCCTGGCTCCTGTGGTTGATTATCGGGCGTCGCTGCTGCCCCAGCGCTGCCACACTCGGCCCTCTCCTCCCGGCAGCGCAGACACACAGACTCCTCAGCTCCGCACTGCACTGCACCGCACCACACCGCACCGCTCCACTGTCCCCCACACGCTGGAGGAGGGCCCCTGGAGAGAGAGAGAGAGAGAGAGAGACAGACAGAGAGAGAGAGGAAGAGAGAGACTTAGAGGAATAGACAGGGGGCAATTGGGAGAGAAAATAGAATGGAGAGATGGAGAGAAAGAAAGATGGACAGAAAAAGAAAGAAAGAAAAATGAAGAGCGGAGGAAAGGAAAGAGATCAAGTGAGGGAAGGAGAATGAGGCAGAAAAAGAGAGTCGAGGGAGCTTTAAGGTTATGGTAATGGCCCTGACAAATATGATCTAGCCGTTTAGACTGTAGATCATACTGTACCATGTAACCTGTGTTCCCTTACCTCATACAGAAAGTTTAAGCAAGAAAGAAGTGACTCATTCATGCCAGTGAAGCATAATTTGATTTGATTTGATTTAAGAGGGAGTGAGTAAGAGAGAATGAGAAAGAGAATACACACTCAAGCACCCACACCCACACGCACGCGTACTCACATGTGCGGGCACTCACTATGCGCACACACACACACACACACACACACACACACAGTGGTGAGGGGATCATGTAATCTGTCGTTTGACAGATGGAAATATTCTGGATGTTTTCTTTGTCCTTTCATTGCTCTTGTTAGAGTAAAGGAGAAGAGGAAACAAAAAAATGAATGAAAAAGAAAAATATGCTCAACCGAGTGATCCTCGTGGGTTTTCCTATAGAAAGCTATTTTGATACGTGTTTTCCCCTGTGTTCTATTTTCTGTGCTAATAGTTTCATCGCGGTATGGAATCCCCTTTCTGTAGCGTTGCTGAAAGTGCACTCTGACTTCCCTTTAGTGTCGATTGCACCTCACAATCGCATTAGCCGCTCAGGACCGAAAGACGCCCTCTTTCCAAACCAGCACATTAGTGGTCTGGAGTCGCAAGCATTATTACAGGTCAATACAAACGCTGTCGCTCAAAGTGAGATGGATTCACCGCTGCCTTGTGATTTAATGAAAAGGTTTTCTGCTTCTAGCTTCGTGAAAAGCTAAACATATTTATCTATGATGTGATCTCTAACACCTTTTTGGTTGTATCTGTTCAGTATAGCAAAATAAATATCACATGTCTGCAAATAGATGGTAAAACGAGGTGAGTTTTGTTGTGCAAAGATAAACTAATAAAACCCATCAATATCACTTTTGTGACATTGCAGCACTTTAGTCGAGTACGTGCATTAAGTGTCCTAAAATAAATTTGGCAATTTACTGTAAAGCCCAAAGAGACTGACACCTCCCGTAGACAAACAGGAAGTCCACTGTTTAACATGTTTTTTTTTTCCCTCCTCTCAAACTTTTCTACTTAAGGACTTATGGCTCTTAATGTTTTGGTTAACAGATTGCAGGCAGACAGTACATGATTTATTGCCTAATATGCCTTTTCAGGCACGTATATTAATATGGATTTGCGTGGCGCATTGTGTTAATTTCATCTGTCACATTTTAAAGCCTCTATGCAAATGCACTCCAAGTGTCACTCATGTAAACACGACAGAGTCCCAGTTGTGACAGGTGCCTGACATACCTGACTGCCTTATTTAATTTATCAGTAACATACACGTGTTGTTGTTTTTTCTTTTTTGTCTACGCCATCGGTGTTCTGCAAATGCTCCACTTTGAAGCGAGCCATGGTTGGTGTCATCTTTTATGACTTGCTATGGCTGCTGTGTATATTTTAGATAGAATGTGTGTGTCTTTGTGTGTGTGTGTGTGTGTGTGTGTGTGTGTGTGACTGAGTAAGTGTGTGTGAAGATGAGAGAGAGAGACTGCATTTGTGTGTGTGTGTTTGTGTGTGTGAAGAAGAGAGAGAAAGAGACTGTGTGTGTGTGTGCGAGAGAGAGAGAGAGAGAGAGAGAGAGAGAGAGAGAGAGAGGCTATGGTGGGTGGAGGGGGCTCTTTGCCCTTTTTTTCACTGAGTCTCAGGATGCCAGGCAGCATGGCAGCGTTCTTAGAGAGCCTGTAATCCTGGGGCGCTTATGCCAGTGTGCACAAAGGTCTGGATGTCACTGATACCTCTGAGGGCCTAAATATACACTCGAGTGGCAGGGACAGGTGGGGAGGGAGGGAGATTGCTGGCTCTCGCTCGCTCCACAGGATCACAAATCTTACAGGTCACTTTTTTTCTAGTAGTGGTGATGCATATGTGTGTGTGTGTGTGTGTGTGTGTGTGTGTGTGTGTGTGTGTGTGTGTGTGTGTGTGTGTGTGTGTGTGGAGGGGGCTGGGATGGGGGGTTCTCTGTGAAGGGACAGTGAGTCAGTGTATAGAGAGGGTCGGGGTAACACGCCACTCAGATCGGGGGTGTTTCTTTTCAAAGCCAGCTGGTCTGGCTTTACTTCCATGCAGGTCATCTCTTTTTATTTTTTTCTCTCTTTTCACTTCTTTTTTTTTCTTTAATAAAGTTTGCTCTCTTCTCTTTTTTTTAACTCTACTTTTTTTTTCTGTTTTGCCTTTGTTTGAACCTGTGATTGTTTGATGGGTCTGGCCCACAGCTGGAACTGAAGGGTGGATCTTCCTGGAGAAACAGAGGAACTGTGTGGGTGAGTCTGTCCCCTTCCTTTCTCTCTCACTCTAATGATGAAATGGGGGTTGTGTGGTTGAAACACGGAGGGGGGATTTTTACAGGAAAAATAAATAAATAAATAAATAAAAAAAATCCATTGACTAAGCGGTCTGTGTTGATAATTTGCGACAGACACTCACTTGTGGAGCTGGGCTGACGGACTGAATTACGATGGATCAGCCACTGGTTGCCCTCAGTGTGGAACCTCAGCATGGCTGATTTATGCTAAAGTTCTGCTACAGTCTAGCTTGTGTTCCACCAATGCCTACTACTTCACTGCTTGCAAGAAAGCCCTTTAAGAACTACAGATATGAATAAGCAAAGATCAGAAATGGCAAAATGAACTTGAGATTGATATTGAGAAAAGAAGGGAGATTTTTTTTCTTCCTTAATCTTGGTCTTATTTGGATTTTCTTTCTTGCAGTTTTATACTGTCCATAGCGTAGATAGATAACTCCTGCAGCCTGAAGAGTTTCACTTTGGTTTAAAACTTTCTTAGCAACAGATGAAAGTCCTAGCAAACACAGAATTTAAACATTACAAAGTTAATCTCAGATACAAACGGCCTCTGCAGAAAGCATTGACAAAGACGAAGCATTTATTTCAGCTAATTTAATGTATAAAAAAGTGCCAAGCGCTATGAACAGTAGGTGATTTTTTTCACCCTTTGTGGTCATGGTGGGTTAGTCACTCTTGTTCAGTTAATTGGACCGAACACCTGCTTGTTGAAACTGAGGTGATGTGTGAGAGTGAACAACGGGGGTTTCAACATGTTGTTTGTGTTAGAAATGACTTACCTCCTGAGGCTGCTGCCTGAACGGCCGCAGAAGATTCAATAGCAATTTGTGTCACCTGGACACCCGGCCCTGTTTGACATGCCAGGCAAACACTGTAAAATAAAAAAGGAAATCCACATCAAGCCAAACGGAGATTTGATATCAAATTGATTTTTTTTTTTTGAAAAAAGGAAATGGCGGACATAGGGGTGAAATTGGATCCAGTCAGCTTGTCCTCAATTGACTCATACCAAGGCTGCCTTGGTTAAATGGATCACTTCTCACTCTGATACAATCAGTGTTTATTTTGTCAGGCTTTGAGCAAAATGATTTCATTGGTCAATGACTCATCTGGAATTCTTATTCCTTTCATTCAATTTCAGTTGTATCAGTGTGCTGACACTTAGCATCAGACAGACAGACATCCTTCTTTGTGTACACACATCACAGTCTCCCCCTTTCTACGACGCAGGAAAGATTTGAAGAAGCTTTTGATGGAATACCATTAAGGCAATTTTATTTTCATACACCCCAATGAAGAGTGGACTACTTGCTGTCATTGGCCTGCTTGCTTGTGCCTACTGTCGCTGTTCACCATTTATACCCCCCCCCCCATACACACACATACACCCATACACACACACACACACAAACACACCCACATACATACAGACACACACGCACTTACACCCTCAACCTCCAATCACCACACACCACCACTACTCTACCCCACCACCACCACATCACCCACTGTCCCCATTCTTCTCAAGCCCCCAAATGCCCCCCCTCCCCAACCCACCCACCCACACCAAAGCTCCCTCTACTCGACCCTAGCCCTCTGAAGTGCTGTCAGGGCCCCCCTCCGAGTGCCTCAGCTTCCCTCTCTGACCTTTAATTAGCCGCAGGCTACGCTAACTACAGTACTGCCTCATGAGGCCTTTGCCCGGGCCAATAGAGAACTAGAGGATTACACCACGCAGAAGATATCCGCTACGACCACAGATTAAGCCATCCGGCCATACAGGGGCCCAGACATTTACTGCACTCACTAGGATTGCACTTGATGGTGCCGGGGAAGTAAGGGGTGGGGGGTGAAAGGAGTTCACCTGTCTTGTGGTATACCTATAAAACCTTCAATAAATATTAGTCATAGAAAATGTAAGGCTTGTCAAAGCCTGTCTGTGTGTATGTATGTGTGTGTGTGTGTGTGTGTGTGTGTGTGTGCGCGCAGATTGCTATTTATATGATTGCCACTGTCGTATGGCTCTCGGGGTAGTTGCGGTAGCAGTCGCGTTGTGTATTGGAGATCCAGATGTTCGGTTCTTGGGTTACACGAGTGGCGTTATTGTCTGTCGAAAGAGCATTTCATATTTAAAACAAATTTTCGGCGAGTCGAGACGTATTAAACACATGGAAGCAGTTTTATCTCCCCCAGCGTGGAAAGGAGAAGTATCTTTGTTCCACTGTAATTGCTTGCAGTAGCAGCGCAGGGTTCTCCCCACCCACCCCCACCCCACCCCCTTCATCCCTTCAACCGTCTTTTCATAATTTCATTCTCTAATACACCACGTCAGACCCCAAAAAGTCCCACTCATTCTTTCCCCTTTTTTTTTCTCTTTTTCTCACCCTCTCTCTCTCTCCCCCAAACCCCTTGTCTTTTTCTTCTCTTTTTTTTTTTTTGTTCTCTTCTTTGCTTTTTGTCTCCTCTGAGGGGATGCACACTGCCACTGCTGGCTGAGGTTGGTGGGATCAGCTCAGGCTTGGTCTGCGCCGCCCGTTGCGCCCCCTTTAGCGTGGCGGGGCCCAAGTGAGGTGGGGGATGGGGTTTGTTGGGGGGGTTGGGTGCTGGGGTCCGACCGCCCGACCGAATCTACAAAACATGAACGTCAGCGCTGCGCTTAGCGCCAGGGCCCGCACCAGCCATGCCACGCAGCCTTTTGATCTGCGGCTAATCTCAGTTGCCTGCCTCCCGTCTGATCTTGTTTGAATAAGAATGAGTCTGGCTGAGACTCGGGGCACAAAGAGGTTTAGACGGTGCCGGGTTTCAGTAGTCTGCGCTCCGCTCCGCTCCGCTGTCTGTGTGCAGTTGCACCGCGCGCGCATGCTTGTGTGTGTGTTTGTGTGTATGTGTGTGGGGATGGGGTGTAGTGTGTGTTGTACTTGTATGTGTGTGTGTGTGTGTGTGTGTGTGTGTGTGTGTATTTATGCCTTTGTCTATGCCCTCTGGAATTACTACACTTCAGATGTCAAGCTGTGATAGCTACGTTGTTGTTTTCTGTATGACTTTATTCTCTTACATACTCTCCCTTATATTCCACCACTGTCTCTGCTCTTGGCCTGACGTTTCATTTGAGTTTGTCTTCACACCAGGGTGAGATGTGATCAGAGGCAGAGAAGGATACATCACTATTGCAGGCTGATCATAGGGGAGAACCTGTACTGCTGCGTAAAGGGGGAGACGAGGTGAAGAGAGAGGGAGAGAGAGAGAGAGAGAGAGAAGAATAGAAAGCAAAAGTGAAGCACAAGATGTGAGAGGACAAATAAAACATTTGATGGAGTGACAGTGACAGGGAGTGAGAGAAAGAAAGAGGAGGAGGAAGAGGAGAAGGGAGAGAAGGAGGAGTGATAGAGGGAGCGTGTGAGCGACAAGTGGAGACACCAGCAGCAGTTGCCCCATTTCCTCTCAGCCCACACGCCAGCTGTGACTCTGTAAGCAGGTCAGCCCTCAGTGTCCATGTGCCAGCACCAGTGTGTGTGTGTGTGTGTGTGTGTGTGTGTGTAAGTGAATGTTTGTGGCCATGAACGCATGTGTGTGTGTGTAAGTGTGTGCCCTCACACATGAGTACATGTATATGTATTAGTGTGGTCGTGTGTGTGTGTGTGTGTGTGTGTGTGTGCCCCCGAGGTGACAGGGTCCGGCGTTGTGTCAAGTCAGTGCTCCAGCCCCACTAGGCCCCCTCTGAATAACGCAGGGAGGAGGCCTGCTCTCCTCCCACCTCACTCACTCACCTCTTACACACGGCAGGGCCTCAGCACAGCACACAGTCCAGCCACTGTCAGGCTTTTTGTCCCCTCTCCTCACCCCTCACATACAGTAGCAGTCGTCACACACAACACTGCAAACCCTCCAGCTGCTCTGTCTCTCTGTATGTGTGTGTGTGTGTATGGACGTGTGTGCATAAAAAGCAGTATTATCCAGGCATGCATTTCAGCTAGTTGACATCTGCCAAAAGTGTCAGAGCATCAATGTTTTTGAGGGGGGATGCTTTGACACAATTATCAGTCATTTCTATGTTGATGAAAATATAATTGTATATCTAATATAATATCATCACAAATAAAAACATGTTTACCAGGGTGTTCAGAGACAATGTTGAATTGTTAAGTCAGGTATAAGGTGGACAGGATGACTTTGCGCCTTTGCCACCTGGTTGGGGGACTATTGCCAGTTGTCAGTATTTTTTTTTTTCTTTCTTTTGTGAAAAGCTTAGGGTGTGTAGGTAGTTTTTTCCACTGCCAGGTTGTAACGCACAACATCTGTCGGGCACAGCTTCTGCGCAACCTGCGGAAACACTGCTTGGCACCCTTTGTCTGGAGACAAAAAAAATATGTCATGTTGGCATCTTTTTTATTGGCTCTGTTGGGGAAAAAAGGAAAGAAAGAAAGAAAGACAGAAAAAAAGAGAAGTAAAAAAAACAGAGCATACAGGAGAGAGCTGGAACAGTGAAATAATTGTGTGTCGGTTTCACAGCAGTTATGAGTGAATTATTTTCCAAACATTCAAACGAGGAAAAATCATTAGAGAAGTAGTGGTTGCCGTTGCCTTTTTTTTCTTCTCATGAAGTAATAGAGAGACAAAGGGAACTTTGAGTTTCAACTTCAAGTCTAAAATATACAAGGAAACCACAGAGGAGCCCTGCGCTTTCTCCTCACGGGGGGAAATGGAAGGAGAGGAGGAGGCATCATGGAGGACTGTCCTCGGCCTCCGGACTTTACAGCAAATGTACTCTAAGGGTAATGAGCTGTAGTGACGGGGTGGACGTTTGTGTAAATGTTTTTAAATCATTTTAAAAATCCACCCTTCAAAAAAACCTCCTGCTGCAGAATTTCTCCTGGACAGACCCATGGTCTTGTCAGAGAAGTACAAGACATTAACCCTGACATTAACCCTGAAGTTAAGTGAAAGAAAGAAAGAGAGAAAGAAAGCAAATCTAAACACATAGTAATACATAGAATTCTTGGTAGGCGTCACCTCAAATCACACAATGTAACTGGGATAACACAGATTCTGTTTTCAGAAAGGCTCTAGAGCACCCCTAGTGGTTGGAAGTATAATGACAAGGCACATCTCAGTTAGGTGCATTGCTTTCTCCCTGCCTTGTAGTTCCAGTTACCACACATGACTCCTCTGAACATTGACAGTGAAATATTCACATAGCTCTCCCATGTAACTGCCAAGGCACTCACAGCACAAATGTCAGACTGAGTCTTTTGCCGCGTTACACGGACTACGCCACATTTGCGGGCTACACCAGAGGAGAGTTGAGGGAGGGTTACGGGGGATGAGGGGGGGGGGGAGTTCAGGCAGTCTAACAGAGAAGGCTTCACTCATGAGTGGCTTGGCAGGGGATCACAATAGTGCCGGGCAGCTCAGCAGCAATTTCCACTCGAGAGTTTGGCGATGAAACGGGAGCGCCGTCTCGGACAAAAGCCTGCTCTTTGTTGTGTTGCTTGTGGCTCATCCATAATGGATCTGAGGTGTTGCATTCGGGCCACTCTGTTTGCCCAACACATCTCTCAAATTATCAAATTTGTCCCAGGACCAGCTGACTGTCTGCTGCTCAGCACTTGTTTGTTCTTCTCTTCGTGACCTGAAAAGTGACAAAAGGCTGGACAAAAAAAAAACTGTCATGCTCCATGGTCTTGTGGTAATGTCTGGCTGAAAAGCAAGAAAAAAAATGGAGAGTAACCTTTTAAACTTTTCTCCCCCCGCAGAAACCCCCCCACCCCCACCACCACCCACCACACACACACACACACACACACACTCACACACACACACACACACACACCCTCCATAACACCAACCTAACCCTCTTTTCCAATTTTGAAAAACTGGAGACTCTGGTTACCACAACCCCCTCTTTCTCTCTCTATTAAACGCTTAGTAATTTTTCGCCATTGAAATGCTATTAAAAGTCAAATGTAAGCGCCTCATGGCTCAATTGAAGGAAAAAAAAAGAAAAGAAAAAAAAATGGGAGCATGTTTGTATGAATAGAGAATAGCTGGGCCTGCACTGCATTGTGTGTGGAGTGAAAATTTTCCACCACCTCTTGATGGATAGCTTTAAGGGCATACGAGGAGATGGTAAGAGGGAATGAATTGTGCTATTTGTTGAGTCCAGTGCGGTTCCCTGTGCTTGGGGGTCAGGCTGTACAATCGGCATGTGTGTGCTAAAAACTTGTGCATGTTTTTTATGGATTCCGACAGTGACCCCCAGGCCCCTGGGGCCCGGCACCAGAGCCGTGCACTTTTCACAGCACATTTTCTGTTATTCAAATCAAAGAGTTATTGACCACCACTTTTCATATGTAAATATATGAGCATATGTAGACGTGCGAGCAATGAGTGTGTGCGAGCATGTCTGTGTGTGTGTGTGTGTGTGTGTGTGTGTGTGTGTGTATCGAGAGAGAGAAAACTGAAGACAAAAAGAGAGATTTTTTTCATTGTTTCATGATTGAGAACAACGTGCACACACACACTGTACTGAAATGTTAATTGAGGGTCCTTCTAGCAGTTCCAGTCTACCTCATTATATAGTTTTATGATTCAGAGGAGTTAATTGCCAAATGTTATGCTCTATGAGTCTCATCACAAGCTTCATTAATGTGGCATATGAAACTAGAACTTAATGCAATATCACACCTTAATGACACTTGATTAATTGCAGCATACTTCTTTCTGACATATGCAGTATTTGTAATGTATAATTTACAGCAGTTTTGTGTTTACAGTTAGGGAGGACAGACAGGGTGGAAAGTACACAAGGTGCATGTGTGTACAAGTCATGAGACACAAAGCTCAGCTTGTGGTATGAACAGATCTTGAGTAATGAAAGATCATCAGACCTGTAGCCTGGGATGTTCAAATTCTCCTCTGAGAGAGGGTCTTGAGCCTTAACAACACATCAGCTGTGAGGGCCAGATTGTGTTTTCACATGAATGCCATCGACAGCAGATTACACACACACAGACACACAGACAGACATACACACACACGAGCTCACTCGCACGTTTGTGTAAGGGCCTCAACTGTTCCTGTTTGCCAAGGAAAACGCGTGTGGATGTTTATCTTGATCAGAGGAAATCGGGGCCTGTTCCTTCCCCTGCCTTTCTGTCTCGCTCCTGAGTAACGAGGCTCGTTGTCAGACAGCCGATATCAGACTGAGAGATGAAGTGGGGCTGAGCCTGGCCAGCCAATGCCAGAACCATGGAGAGACACAATGCTGGGGCCGGATCGGTGTCAACCGCCACTGTTTTGTGTTTATCCTTCTCCCGCTGCTCTCTCCTTCGCCCGCCCATCACCACCCACCGGTGCCAAAACCTCACGAAAAATTACCTTCCCGACAGCTCAGATTGTGTGTGTATGTTTGTGTGTGTGTGTGTGTGTGTGTGTGTGTTGTGTGTGCATGCCCAAGCGGGCGTGTGTGTGTGTGTGTGTGTGTGTGTGTGTGCGTGTGTGAATGCTTGTGTATGTGCTTTGCATCTCCTTGCAATTGCATAATCA
The DNA here is from genome assembly GCA_015244755.2 of Tenualosa ilisha. Classification (NCBI taxonomy): domain Eukaryota; kingdom Metazoa; phylum Chordata; class Actinopteri; order Clupeiformes; family Clupeidae; genus Tenualosa; species Tenualosa ilisha. The sequence goes on from PYXC01000767.1 coordinate 367,861, forward strand.
CTTGAGCGTATGTTTCCTTTCTACTTTGAAGTTGCTGGAAAACAGCCTGTCAATCCTGAGGTTCATGCCAAACAGTTCCAGTTTGGGATTCCCCCCCACCGCCCTTGGTAGGGAGCAGTGAGGGGTAAAAATGTGTGTGTGTGTGTGTGTGTGTGTGTGTGTGTGTGTATGTATGTGTGACACAGAGAATGAGAGAAAGAAAGAGAGAGAGACAGAGGGAGAGATGTTGGCAGAAAAGTTTATCAGAATGAAACCTGAAAAATACATTCAATAAATGGTTCCATGCATGTCTTAATGTATATATATATATATACATACAGGTGACAACAGATCCCAATGAAGGAATCCTCCTCATCATGAGGTTGCTCTACGTCTCACTTCAAACAAACAAAGGACTAGCTGTACGTTGTGTTCCCTGACCCTGCTTAAGTTGCATGGCCGACCTGCCATATCACTCCCCTAAATTAGATTACCGAAATACGGTTAGTGGATTAGTTTACCAAAATTCCACATTCCACAGGGTGGTGAAAGGGGGATGGCCTGAGAAAAAAAAAAAGTCTTTTTTTGCTTGTTGTCCAGTATGTAAATATGCCAACAATATAGCCACAGAATCATGTGCTTTAAGCTACAAATATATTCATACACTCTGTCACTCTCAAAAACAAAAACAAATGAGAGGTAGCACACAAACATAGTGGGCTGGCTAACACAATGCGCTGGCATCTTTCGGACATGACAGCTCATTTAACAACAGGTTACTCTATGAACGCAACATGATGCTGTGAGCTAAAAGATCAGTGTGTAATGACAAAACAAATACATCAAGTAAAGGTCACTGTACCTTTGCGGTTTCTGAAGTTACAGTAAGCCTAATTTAGTAAGAGACGGTGGTAATTCTGAAGACTATAAGTAGCCATCTTATTATGACGGACAATAATAAAAGAGCTTATTGAATGGAATGCACCGTAATGTTCTTACTGTCTCCCGTAATCATACATCATGCCCACAGGATGCATATGCATGAGGTCTCAAAAAAGACAAAAGCTAAAAAGCAGAAAAAAAAAAAAGTGTTTACCTGCTTAGTAATTCCTTTTGTAGCCTTGTCATAACAATAGTTGAATTCATGTAGCTACAGTTAAAATAAAGACATAATGCCGCTATAATTTAATAAAGGTGCACATTACTGTCTTTGGAATAACTGAAATTGTTCTCACGCTGTTGCCTTTATTTATTTGTTTGTTTGTTTGTTTATTTATTTATTTTTTAAGGTAAGAGAGAGAAAGACAGACAGAGGAACAACAGGTCTAAAGTGAATGGGGATCTGGCTAGCTGTGGCCGTGAGAGACAAGTTGACTGTGCGCTGGACAAAAGACCGTGAGCAGGAGAGCGGGCTGACAGAGGGCATTGTGTATGTGGTGAGTGCAAACACATAAGCAAATTAAACAAACTCTGTGTAGAAACCAAACCACTGTCCGAAGTGAAAGCCTTGCCAATTAAGAAACCATTTTGTTTTTGGTTCATAGCTTATAGCACTAGTTTAACTAAAGGCAACAGATATATTTGTAACCAGTCTGGTAAGGCCTAAAGGGTTCTCCTCAGAGTCTCTGGTGGTCTGAGCGTGGAGGTGTAAGAGTGAGTGTGTGTGTGTGTGTGAGAGAGAGAGGAGGGAGGGGGGATGCCCTGATACCCACTCCTCCAGTCAAGAACCCACCAAGTGAGGAACCACAAGCCTATTGATTATCATGGCACTGGGGATAGGAGGAAATGCAACTCAAGATTAAAGTGTCATGTGACCTTAAGGGTGGTATCCCGGGTAAGGAGACACCGGCAGGTCTCTGGTTGCAGTCTGACGGGCAGATTAGAGAGCCTGATTAATTCATTAACTGATTTCATGTTTTACCTCTTCCTGTCACGGGCCTGTCACTGAAGCCCAGTGCAAGAGTGGGGGGCAGGAGGTTGGCAAGAGGGGGTGTGGGTGGGGGAGTGGGGTAAACAGTGTCAGGCAAGGTAACCCTGCACAGGCCTAGCAAGGTTTCAGTGGTGTGGTAACGGTATTGTACTTCAGACAAATGTGTTCGATAATCAATTACTAATAACTACAGACTAAGGAGTGTAGATGGTTGCATGTTCAAACACCAGCCGCCCCACCACTCTCCATTCCACTCTTGCCTTATATGGGCAGGCAGGCATGTTCTTGGTGTAAATTGCTATCTCTGCACTGGTAAACGGGGCTGTTGTGAAATCATGTCATTAGGGGTGAGGTCTTGGTGTAATTTCCTCATGCTTAGCATCTGTGTCAGGCCTTATCTCTGGAGATAAGAGAGCTCTCCTAAATGATTGGCAGGCGGAGATTGAGCATGTCTGGTGGGCTTGCACAAGTAAAAGAAAATCAGCGACATGATAAACAAATATAAATACATACATACATACATACATACATACACAGGCTTTTTACCAAGGTCGTGACATGTTCCAAAAGCATAACATGTATTATACACACTCTCTCTCACACACACACAAGTAACAATCCATTTAAAAATCCCAAAATCCATTTTTTTTCATGAAATCTACTGCTAGCATTCTTCACTTACTCCATGAGAATGCTGATATTTTCTAGAAGAAAAAAAACGCTGCGTAATTTCCACAAAAATACACAAACATGAACACAAAATGATAATAAACACTGATGAAACACATAATCAAACCAAACTAGAACAAAACAACTTGCATCACATCAAAGTATACTCCTGTAGAAGCATTTCCTTTTGTTTGCACACTTTATCACTTCATAAATGACAATAATAATGCAATATATCAGATCTTTCTTTCATTAAAATACTTCAGCGATCGGAGTCTGAGCCCGCCCCCCTTCAGGAGTAAAACCGATTATTTCGCTCGGCAGTACTGAGAGGGTGGAGAGGGAGAGACGCGAGTTGGGATTGTAGGAGAGAACTGGAGCAGCCCTCAACATCATCATCAGCAGCAAGTATCTTCACGGCGTGCTCATTCCTCCCAGTAGCTCCAGACATCCAGCGCTGGAGACCAGCGAGACGCGAAGTCCCAGTATTTCTGTTTGAAAACAGCATTCAGACGACAAAAGCTTGTAGTTTTGATGACATTTTAGAGAAGGACACTTCTTTGTCCGTGGTGGTTGAGTTGTGTTTCTGCTGGGCTGGATTTTAAGTGTGCATCTTTGTGCGAGTCGGTCTATCCCGCACTCTGTCGGCTTCTCCCGTCCGCTCAGACTGTCACTCGCCCGGACAAGAACCTTTCAGCTCCTGGCCTGTGGTTACTCCCGCACATACCGGACACATTTTATCCAGAATGAAGTAAGTAACAAGATTAAACTTAATGTTTTATCACCACGTACTTCCGATGTACGGAATCTAGTTTAAGGTTTCGTTGTAACTTATTTCTTTAGTTCACGCGGTTACGAGTAAGAAAACTACTGTAAAACCTTTATATACGTCTAAACCATATTCTACCTCATGGAAAGTTGTGCTTCCTTCAATGAAACAGTGTTTCTGTGGCGAGAGTAGTATCACTTCAGTAGAAAAGCGGCATACAGATAGATAAAATAGTCCAGAGGGATCGACAAGAACCGGAACCATGGTTATGTGTTTGGGTTTCACTGTTGCTTTGACCTTGCAGTGTTATATTTCCATAATATCATCCAAATGTGGCACTTAACGCCACTCCATACTTCCTCTGTAGATACGACGGAGAGTATAAATGCGTAGCCATGTGTCTTCTTGCTTTGATACAGTTTACTTTGGTACTTTTTTTAATTTATGAATAATTAGGATGGCTCAGCTTTTAGGGATAATTTCACATAGACCAGTCCTTCAGATACAGCAGTTCACTGTGTATACCCTACAACCTAGGCTATATTTTATTAAAACTCAGTTTTAAAGCTACTCAGGCCTGTTTTCAATTCAATGCCAGATTTGCACTATTTATTTTCAGATCGATTTTCCTCCCAAAAACTGTACACTTCTGCACTGATATTTAACAAAAATGATCTTCCAGGAAACCTGTCTTTGCCTGCATTTAACTTATCTGTTGTACTAGAACCCATGTCAAACAATAACAAAAAAAGTTTGTTACCAGGTAGGCTGTCATTCATAGAGATTTAAAATAAATTAAAAACAAGTAGCCAAATTCTGTTTCGCATGGATGGGCTGGTTAGCTATTTGATCTTTGAGAGAACTTCATTACAAAGAAAAATCTAGGCACATCTGGTAATGAATCCAGCATGATGAGCAGGTTACCTGACAAGTGACAGGGTGATTGAGTACTTTAGCGCTGCTCAACATCAGAAACCCGATGGAGGGATCTATTAACCAGTACACTGTTTAATAGATCCAGTACTCTGTAAGTCAGGGTCACTCCACCAGTAAGAAATACTTGAGAGTCGCATCTGTCTCTGAGGAGTTTATGTGACCAGCTGATGACATAGGGTTGTATCTTAAGCGCTATGCCACTGCACTCTGCACAATTTATAGCAAAGTCCAGTTTTCTGATGGCCTTACAGTTTTTGTCTAAGAAAATATATGTCTATTTTAAACCTAGAGAAAATGTTAATTTACTGAATAAAAAAATCTGTTATGTAGATTAAAGGATAAACAGAGAGTAGAGTTTACCTTGCATGCTTGTTTTTCTTTTTGTTGTGGAGAAACTTGCGACTGCGAACAAATTTAGATTCATTCTGAGCTGATATATATTCAAGGATGAGCACAAAAATATTGATGCTGATTAAGATAATAGGCCTTAAGTGTGTAGATTTTGATGTGATCATGAAAAGAAATATGTATGTAGATATTTGGTTTTTGTTATCCATGTGAAATGTTTATATAGTTTTCAAGAAAGCAGAATTATTTCTGTTTACTGAAAATTGATTCATTTTTTTTCAGAAGGTAACTAAAATAATTCTCATTTTAGTATGTTTGCAAAAAATGATTTATATGATCTGGGTGGACACAGAGGTGCAACAGCTTGATTAGAAAATGTGTAAAGACTTAAGAAAATTTCTACACTTGATAATACAAGTATTATGCTATCACAAGAACCAACATAGCAATTTCATTTTAAGCGAATCTGGCAGAAAATTCATACATTCTTTATTGTCGGTGCATGTGAAAATTTTTATCAGTGCAAACCACAGACGCACAGACAACATGTAATATGTCAACCTGTAAAAACTTTAATTTAGACATACACACACACACACACACAAAGTTTTTTCTAAAACTCATCGGAAGCTGCCCTAACATGGTCAATGAAGCTGTTCTCTATGTGTGTGTTTATGTGTGTGTGTGTGTGTGTGTCACTCGCCTGTTGCTCTCTTGGGATTTAGTGTTTGGCTAATCTGCTCAGGGGGAAGGTGAAGACACTCACATGTGGACTGACGATTACATGTACAGGACTCCCATAGATGCACACACATACACACACACAATCGCACACACACACACACACACACATACGCACACGCGCGCACACACACACGCACGCCTGCACATTGCTTACAGTGTGTTGCAGCACTTCCCCTCTCACCCCTGGACTCCTTAAAGCTGTCACTCCTGGGCCCGTCACCCTGGATTTGGCCTGCCGATTCACAAAACCAACAGTGACAACACGGCCTTACACTTCTCCAAGAGAGAGGGATTAGGCCAGTCACGTGGCCTTCTGATTGGTCAGGAGCCTGAGCCGATTGCAAGGGCATGTAGTGGCACACGCCAGGCTCAGTTCTCTCTCTCTCTCTCTCTCACTCTCTCTCTCTCTCTCAACCATTTTCTCTCTCTCTCTCCTTCTCATTTCTTTTCTTTTCTTTTTTGGTCTCTTGAGAAAACATTTCAAAGTCCTGCTGAGTGGCATTTGTAAAATATCGCCAGCGCTCCTTCCTCTCTCTCTCTCTCGCTCTTTTTCTCTCTCTCTCTCTCTCTCTCTATGTGTGTGTGTGTGTGTGTGTGGTGAAACTGGGCAATTACCAGTGCAGCCTATAATTTCTTGAACACAAAGCAAGAAATACCCACTAAATGTGTATTTCACGGAAACGAAAATGTACCGACATTATGCGAAAAATATGTGCGCGCAATTTTATTATTTTTTTTTACCAACACCTATTTCCTTAAATGAATAAGTACATTTACAAATTTTAAGGCGTTCACAATGGTGCAAAGTATTTAATGGGCCATATTGCCTTGCTTCTGGAGTTTTGCTTAGTAATAGTCCGAAATGTTTGGAAGGGACTTGCAGGGTTTACCTAGTTAAACATGAGGAAAATGCTTTCATTTGCAAATTGCAGACTGGCAAGATCTAGTGGTAGATAGAGAAGTAATTGACCTTTTTTGCCTGCAGGTAAAGAAAACACCCTGTCTAGCAGTTTAGCCTCTGTTTATTTATCTTGAGCACAAAGAGCCCCCTCATATCTCATGTCTTACTAATATTTAATCTGATGGACTGTTTTGTTACATGCAAACGATTGTTCAGCAGTGGGAAGGGGGAAAAATGTTACAAACTTCCTAATGTGTCGCCCATCAGAATTGGTGATGACAGTTTTAGCTATAGTTCTAGTCTTTTTCGACAAACTAAATCTGTAAACTGACAGCTTGCGCGCCGAGGACCAGTAAGTTTCCACTGACTGCAGGTGTTGGCTACACAGCTCTGAAAGAGAGAACAAGAAGAAGAAGGGAGAAAAAAAAAGAACTTCATTTGCCATTATCACTTAAGCAGACAGCGTGATTCTAAAGGCCCGTGGCTCGTTAGGTTTGTCTCTGAGATGTTAATTTAGCACTCCAGTCTTTGATGGTTTGTGGGTTTTTTGTTCTTTCATTTCAGGAGGGAGACACAAACATTTTTTTGTTGTTGTTGTTGCGTGCATGTAGAGATGCAAACTGTCTTACTTTCTTTATTAGGCCACAGTTGTTGATAAAGTGCATAAACCAAGGGAGCAGCATAATTTCTGCCCCTCCACCCTTATAACCCCCCCCCCCCCCCATGGATTATGATGTACATTGCTTGAATGTCTTCAGTATGGGAGTCTGTCTTGGTTTGCATAATGATTCTGGCTCCCCTTCTGTCTCTATCTAGCAATTAGCTGTGACGTTCTGCAACTTTCCTTTTTTTCTCTCTCTCTTTCTCTCTCTCTCTCTCTCTCTCCCTCTCTCTCTTTCTGTGTGCATTAAGTGGAGAGGAGTGTATGGGGTTTGTTCACTGGGGTGTGTGAGATCACAGAGGAATATCGCCTGCCTTTGATGTTTAATTGTATTGTAAAACACATTTTAGAATATTTCTGCATAAAACCGAACTCTCACTAAGCTCTGTTCTGTACGCAGGCTCGCTTTGTGATGATACATGTGTTTGTTTGTGTGTGTGTATGTTCGTGCGCGTGTGTGTGTGTACGCGTGTGTGTGCGTGTGCATGCGTGTGTGTGTGGTTTGTGTGTGTGTTTCTATCTACATGTGTTGGGCAGCTCCATGTGGTGGGAGCTGAGGGAGTGTTGTTTTTTTTTAATCTTTTGAGTGCACAGGCTCCCGGGCAGTATACTCAAGAGGCTTCTCTCTCTCTCTCTCTCTCTCTCTCTCTCTCTCTCTCTCTGTCTCTGTCTGAAGACGCAGAGAGAGCTGTTGAGATGAGAGCCACATAATGTGCTTGAAAACACAGAGCCTTATGAAATGGCAGTGCAGGGCCGACAGGAAGACATGAGGGAAGAGGCGAGAGAGAGAAAGAGAGAGAGAGAGAGAGAGAGAGAACCCCTCTGCTGTAACTCGGTAACCTTAGGGGTCAGCTCCCACAACTAGCATAGCACAGCACATCACAGGACAGGACAGGCCAGGACAGGACGGCACAGGACAGCTTTTGGCCTGGACTGAGAGAGAGGAGAAGGGCCGGTTCACTCCAAACAGGGCCCCCAAGACAGTGAAGGAAAGTGCTGTTACCTTCATCCCACACCCCCCTCCCCCCAACCCTTTCCCATCCACCACTCATCTCTGAACCTCCCCCAGAAAGAGCAGGCATCACGGCCGCAGCCTGGCCAGCCCCTGGGTGGTCCGGCGGGGGCAAAACCTCCAGGGCCCGGCGCTCACACCACAGGTTCATATCATCAGCCATGACTCAAAGCCAGAGACACGCAAACATGCCACATCTGGGCTGAGCTGTCGAGGTGGCAGCCCTGTGAAAGGAAACTTACAGTGAGAGAGAGAAAAGGAGAGAGCGAAAGAAAGAGAGAGAGAGAGAGAGATAGGTGAAAGACAGAGTGACAGAGAGAGACAGTAATGCAGAGAGAGAGAGAGAGAGAGAGCAAAAGGAGAGAAAGGGGGAGAGAGAGACAGGCTGAAAAAAGAGAGAACCAGAGCATGAGAGAAGTCATGAAAAAGGAGAGATGGTTAAAGAACTGAAGGAGAAAAGGAGGATAGATGATGATAAGAATGAGAGAAACATTCACGTTGGAATGCCAAACAGATCCATTTGTCTAAATACACATTCATCCTTACATGGAGAAGTCTAAGATTCATAACCAAAATATTGTCTCTTGGATTCACTCTGTGTGTGTGTGTGTGTGTGTGTGTGTGTGTATTGTGTATGTCCTTTTCTTACACACACTTTGTTACCTCTATGTAGAAAAGTGTGCACATGGCAGTTTTGTGATTGTGTCAGCAGTTCATAATTAGAGACACTAGATTTTACTTGATGCTCTATGTGCTGATTTGCTGTTATTTCCAGTGGCTGTCCCGTGAGAGTTTCTCTTGATGACGATGAGGTCGGGCTTGTCGTTTAAAAAAAAAAAAAAAAAAAGAATTCCAAAAAAGAATCCCAAATATAGCCTAAACCCCAATCTCTGTGACTCTTTTCACACACTGATAGACTCACGGGACAAGCTGTAGTGGCCAGTCCACCAGCAGGCAAAGTGAAATATTCTCTTGGTTTGTATATTTCTCTCTTAACATTGAGGTCTTGTGGAGGAGAGCTGCTTGTGACCATGAACAATTTTTTTGTTTAGGATTTCTCTTGCATTTCATGATGAAGCACATTAGTCTTTACACACACACACACACACACACAAACACACACACTAGTTGTGTGTGTATGTGCAGCCACTGGTCAGCTTTGAGGGTTTTGCCCCACATACTTGAGTGGTGGACAGGGTTGTATTAAAAAAAATAGAGTCCACTGGAGTGCATTTCGCTGGAAATATTTTCCAGTGTAATGCAATTTATCTTCTGTCACAGATGATGGCCGGGCCGTTCTGAGGCGCTGTCCGGTGAGAGAGAGAGAGAGTGAGGGCCCGCACAGAGGGCCCTCTGTCTGTGGAGGGCCAGGCTTTAGCCCCCCGATGCTGCTTGTTCCACTCAGGGCTGGGCTAGGCTGGGTTGGGTTGGGCTGGACTGGGGTGGGGTGGTCCAGTCTGGTCCAGTCATGGCCCCCCATTGCACACTGGACCACAGCACAGCCTATTTTTAGCACTTCCTGCATTCACAATAGATTCATGGGCGGAGGTCAACAGAACTGTCTTCAAAAAGAGTGTGTGTGTGTGTATGTGTGTGTGTGAGTGTGTGTGTTTGCATGTGTGTGTGTGTATGTGTGTGTCTGAGTGTGTATATATACGTGTGTGTGTGTGTGTGTGTGTGTGTGTGTGTATAGCTGTGATGGATGTTTCTTGTTGTTTACATCGTGCTTGTTTTTGCATTTACCTTGCCACTTTGTGCTGTTTTCCAAATTAATTTCAATTGAACTAGATTAAAGTACTTTTCCCTTCTTAAAGATCATCACTGTAATAACGCCATGTTGCATACAGTGTAGGTTGCAGTTCACATTGTTGCCAGAGACCCCAAAAAATGACCTCAAGAAACTCCATTGTTCTTCATTCACCAAAAGAAAATGAATAAAAATAATGACAAAAAGATAGACAGACAGACAAACAGACAGGAAGATAGGCAGACGAGCAGAAAACAAAAGACCGAACACCAGAAGAACATCTGAAAGAGGAAGAAATGCATGTTTTGGCTTTCAGGTTTAGTGTAGCCTATGCTCTGTGTGGCTATGTGGTCTTTGCAAAGACCTTCCCTCTGAGGGTATTGCTTGCTTTTCACACACAATTTCTGCAAACCTTTTTTTAAAACACGTTTTATGTGGGATAATGTTTACAGTAATCATAAAATTGTGGTTTATTTATCTGTAAATGAAGCACGGAGAGGATTGAGACTAACAGGCATCTAATTTAGGAGTCTATGTCTGAGATGTGTTAGCTCACAGGTTGCTAAGGCAACTTGTCATTCAGTTGACATTTACTTTTTTTAAGACAAAAAAAGAAGTCAGTGCACTTACTTTGTCATAATTTTAGATTAAACCTCATGTCAAACTTTGGCTAAGATGGGGTGTTATATTTCAAATCTCATATAGAGTTGTCTCCAACCTCCAACTTACATGTAATGATATCTACTGTACGTTATGATTTTTAAAATACAGCTGAAATGATCTCATTCCTTTTACCCCTTCCTTAGGGTTACAAACACAGAGTCAGTGATACCTCTGTCATGTGTGTGACAGAGAAATGGAAAAATAGTAGGCAAATGACTTATTAAAGATTTCTTTTTTTCCCCTCATACTTCAAGTTTTTCCCCCCTGCTCTCCTCTCTTCCTGCACAGCACCGTGTTTACTTTGATGTATGACTTTTCCTACAGTAGTTCTTCCAAAGTGTAGCCGAATGATGTCATTAATTTTATTACAGATGCACCGTCTGGAAAAGGGACAGAAAGAACGAGTCAGAGCAAGAAAGAGGAAAAGAGAGAGAGAGAAAGAGAAAGAGGGGGATAGAGACAGACAGAATAGGAGGAAGGAAATGTGCAGCAGAGTACATGCATGTATAATGAATGAGAAGGGCAGCTCTTCATCTGAAACTTCAAGCCTTGCTGGGCAGAGAGAGAGAGAGAGAGAGAGAGAGAGAGAGAGAGAAAAACAATAAAAGAGAGAGAGAGAGAGAGAGAGAGAGAGAGAGAGAGAGAGAGGGAGCGACTTAAAGAGATAGAGAGAGAGAGTTACTAAAAGAGCTAGAGAGAGAGAGAGCAATAGAGAGATCGAGAGAGAGAGAGAGCGTGAGGAGCTGAAAAGGATAGATAAATAGAGAAAGAGAGGGAGAGAGAGGGAGGAAGAGACTGGTATTGGGAGTTGTGGCCGTCCGTCCCAGGTTAGAAAGAGTTGGACGTGGGTTATTGTCGTTCTGCACCGGGCCCCGGTCACCTGGTGGGGTGGAGATCCATCTGTGGACAGAGCCCAGTGGAAAAACAAATAACTGGCTGACGACAGAAAAGAGAAAGAGAAAGAGAGGCAAAGAGAGATGGAGAGAGAGAGTGAGAGAAAGAGAGAGAGAAAGAGCGAGTTGCAGCCCTGACAATGGGGGAGCTCTTCTAACAGGAGTGCTGGCTTGGGTGGTGACGCAGGGACGCTGTTAAAGAGCCAGTTGGCTCCAGGCCCAAGCTTCCTAAATAGTGCCGTCCCGACAGAAATAGCCCAGCCATGAGATTGACTTTTGGCTTCGTTTTGTCTGCGTAAGACTGATGTGTGTGTGTGTGTGTGTGTGTGTCTCCTGTGTGTGTGTGTGTGTGTGTGTTCTGCTGTAATGCTCTGCATGTGGGGTCACATGTGTTCGTGTCACTGTGTGTCTGCATGTTGGTTTATGCGCTTTCCGCAGTTGTTCTCCACTGTCACTCTGTCTCTCTGTGTGTGTGTGTGTGTGTGTGTGGTGTGTGTGTGTGTGTGTGTCTGCATCCCTGTGTGCATGTGTGTGTGTGTGTGTGGGGAGGGGGGGGGTAGTGCCACACCAAGTGTGACTTGTTTGAGCTCAGCCCCTATTGTTTGGGCTGAAAATGGTCACTTTGGTATTTTTGGAAGCAGGCTTGTGTTTTATAAATAGGCCAGGAAGTGTGGATGTGTGTTTGTGTGTGTGTGTGTGTGTGTGTGTGTGTGTGTGTGTGTGTGTGTGTGTGTATGTGTGTGAGGGGGATACCTGCCATGACACGGGATGGCTCCACACTCGCTGTCTCTCTCTCTCTGGCCTTACTGTCACAGCTCTCCACTCCTCTTTCTCTCTCCTTTCTTCACTCACTCCTCCACTCGCTCCTCAGAACCGATGACTTCTATTCACTCCAGAAAACACGCAGATGAGAGCCAGGGAGTGGTGAGAAGGCCACGTGTTGAAATCAGAATAAAGACATTCTCTCCCTCTCTGTCTCTGTCTCTGTCTCTCTCTCTCTCTCTCTCTTTCTCTTTCTTTACCAGAGATGCTCACCTTCACCACAGGTCAAAGTCTTGCCTCTCAACACAGATTCTTCCTTGTTAATTTCAGAGCAAAAAAAAGTTCCGTACCAGCTAGTTGTTTTTCTCCTCAGTAAAAGTGAGATTTTTTTTTGGTTCATTTCTCTATTTGAAAATATAATAATTCCAAAATGATTTCTCATGATTTCTCAGCGTTATATAAATATATATTTTTAATCAAATTATTTGAATTATGTGACTGTTCTTTTGACTTTTAAAAATCGTTATTATTTAGAAGGCAGAGTGATGGTACTCAGCGTTCAGCAAAAAAGAGAAGAAATAGTGAATAGAGAAAGAGACCTGTGTAGGCAGATTCCATTCCATCCACAGTCCGCTTCTTACTGGGTGGAGTGATGACAATTAGTGGATGATGTATCAATTTAGCTTTGCCACCAAAACACAGGGTTTTGTGCAGTAACAAGTCCTTTGCCACCACCTTGTATATTTCAAACCACAAACGCTAGAATGCCCCATCGCGCCACACACGCTCACATGTATGGCGAGCGAAATGTCTCAATATTAACACAGCTGCCTGGCAGCGAGATGAGAACACTTCTCACAGACAATCGTAAGCGTTGATGACCAGTGATAGTTTTAGTCCTGCCATTAGAAAACAAAATTCCTCCTCGCACTGCACCGCACAAATCACTAGTGTCTCCAGATACATTCCTATAATGTTTATATTTAGTTATTTACCTCGCCTTGGAATTAAAATGGTAATTAACGATGTGGCATGATCAGATTTGACTGGACAAACACCCAGGCTTGCTCAGAGGGTGCACTGGCACAGTGTTGGCCTAGAGCTCTGCGTCTTTGCTCAGCTGGTGCCTCTAGCCAGCTAAGAGCAGGCCTAGAGGAAACAACCATTAGGGACCTCACATCACCTCCAGTCACCTCCCATTCAGATCAACAAATGCTAACAGGCATGCGTCTCCCTCATCTCTCTACAACTCCTTCCAAGTATATCACCTAGTGTTGATTACGGGAACATTATATGCGTGTCACAATTCATTTGAAAAGCCAACTTTTCGTTGTTGATGTTGTTTGCATTGCATTACATTCAACTTCAGATATGTGTCCCTATTTGCTTCCATGGAGAGTTATTAGGGACAACACAGGCACTCACATGCAATGCCAGTAATTCCATTAGAAAATATAGGTGCTCTCTGTAGCATCGTGCATCCGGTTATTGTTCCCAGTCTAAATGAACAGTACTGTGCTGTTGTCCACTTAATAGAGGAGACCTAATCTGATTAGGGGAAGCATCCTTAGGAAGAAAGCAGAACTCTGAGTGCTATTTGTTTTCTTTCACATGCAGAGAAATATTGCTTGCAGTATGATTAGCGTTACAGTACTCTGTGACTTGTGTATGTGTGTGTTTTCTTTTTCTTTCTTTCTTTCTTTCTCTCTCTCTCTCTGTTTGTCTTTTTTTCTGTGTGTGACTGTGTTTGTGTGTTTTTTTTATCCGTCCTGCTCCTGAGAGGGAAAATAGGGGAGTGTGATATTAATGTGCTTATGACAGCTTAATTTGATAAGCAGGCCACTTGTAAAAAGCCTGGGATTGTTTGCGTAAAGCTTGCATATGTGTGTGTGTGTGTGTGTGTGTGTGTGTGTGTGTGTGTGTGTGTGTGTGTGCGCACTCAAAAGTGTGTTTTTTCATGTTCTTCAAAATGCTGCCACAGAGCCTGTCGATGACCCACTTCCGAGACGGTCGAGAAAACAAGGAAGAGCAGAACAAAATCCAAGGGGAGAGCGAGGGCACACAAGAGGGAAAGGAGAAAGAGAGATAAAGAGGGAGAGAGAGACAGAGGAAAGGAGGAACAATGTAAAGCGTGTGTGTGTGTGTGTGTGTGTGAGAGAGAGAAATAGCTGTTAATTTTTTGGTGGGAAAGACAATTGAAAAATCCTTTCTTTTTTCTCCCTCCTCCTCCTCCTCCTCCTCCTCCTTCTCTACATCAGTCCTCCTCCTCCTCTCCTCTACCTTCTCAAGAAACAACCCTCCCTCCCTCTTTCTCTCTCTCTCTTTTGCACTCCCACCCCCAAGTCTAATCGGAAGAGAAACGCTGGGAACGATAACAGGGATTAGCTTCCTATGCTGGCTAGCCCCCTCGGTTAATTGCACGTGTAATGAGTTGTTTATTTGGGATAATGCGCAGCAGGAACGTCTGTGCAGCGCTCGATCCGGGAGCAGACCCAGGAAGCCTGTGGGCTTAGAGAAAGGGAGACAGAAAGGAGGGTGAGAGAGAAAGACAGAGAGAGTGAGAGTGTATGTATTAGAAGAGAGAGATAGAGAGTAGAGTAAGGAAGGGGAAAGGGAATGAGAAATTGTGTGAAAGAAGAAATAGAGAGGGAGAGAGAGAAGAACCTTACCGCTCAACTCCCTGCTCAGACCAAGAAAGGAGTGAGAGTGAAAGTGAGGGAGACAGAGAGAGAGAGAGATGAAGAAGGAATGAGAGAGTAAGAGAGATGGGAAAGGGGCTTTTCTCTGGTGTTCCATTCCCATCCTGGGGTCATACGGCCTGGAGACTTTTCTCAGGGTGGAGAAAAAATCCAATAGCCTGTGAAAAAAAAAAAAAAAAAAAGAGAGAAAGACACATTGAGATAGAGTGAGAGAGAGAAGGAGAGAGAGAGAGATAGAGTGAGATGTGCCCACCAGTATGGGGAGTGGAAAAGTCCGTGGGTGCAAGGGGGGACGCGCTCTGCTATCATTAGCCGGGGGGGACAGCCGAGGTTATGTGAACGGTGCAGCTGCACTCGGAGCCCTGGGATTTGGATTTGTGGTGCTGGTGTGTGTATGTGTGTGTGTGGTGTGTGTGTGTGTGTGTGTTGGGGCGGTTGAAAGAGGAGGGGATGGGTGATGGAGCTGGGATGGGGTGGGGGTTGCTGTGCATGGTGGGGTCCTCTTTAGAGCAACTAGAGAAACTTACAGAGGCTTGTGAACCAACCTCCCAACATTGCTTTCGTTCATTTTTTTTTTTTCTCCTCCCCAATCCCTCCAGTCCTCCCCTCTCATTGTTGGAAGAAAAAGAGAGGGAAAAAAAAGACAAGAAAAGAAAAGAAAACAAACAAGCTGAAGAGATGGCGAAGATAAACATCACGGGAGAACGAATGGCAGCAAAATAAAATAAAATAATAATAATAACAATAATAACAATAATCTCACACAACTTGTGATTTATAGACTCATAGCTTTGGGCTTTGGCCTTTCCGTGTTTGTCTTTGGCAGGCTTATCAGGCCCCGTGATCAAGAAACAGTTCATATTTGCTCCAGCTAGCCGCAGTAACTGTCAGCGGAACAGGGGCAATTAGAGGGCTGATTGTTTTTTGATGTCGGCGAGTTAAATGTTGGCCATACTAGTGCTAGCATCAGAGCATAGCCGCAGTTTTGGCTCCGTCTTTTGCTCTGCGTTTGTTTTCTTGCCCCCTCAGTGTGCTGCTCTTCATCATGAGCTCTTATTCCTGCTTCGTTCTTCCCTCTCTGGGTTTTGATCATGTTGTATGAGCTTGGTGCGCAGTGTTAGAATGTATGTGTATGTATGTGTGTGTGTGTGTGTGTTTGTGTGTGTGTGTGTTTTAAGTTTCTGAAGAGGTTGGTGCAGCTGAGGGAAAGGGTCCCACACCCACACACACACACACACACACACCACACACACACATGCGAACGCACACACACACACACACACACACACACACACACACACACAGCTGTGAGACACCAGCAACAGAGGGGGAAACTATGCAAATACACAGGCCTTCGACATGGTATTGCTCACTCAAGTTAAATTGAAAAAACACGAAGAACATGCACACACACATGAACACAAACACACACACACACACACACAAATGTCCTCACAGGTAGCACACAACATGTCTAATATACTGAGATGATAATTCACTCAAAATCAAATATGAATTTCAAAGTAAAGGGGACCAAATCATAAGCATGAAATTGGATGAAATGTTTTATTTTCTCTATCCCTGCCCCCCTTTATAGTAATAATAAGCATATAAACATTATTTTAGAACTGGCTGTATAAACAATTGATGTCAAGTACCAAATGGCAGCGTCTGGTTTAATGTATCTGGGGGAGTCGTGCCATTTTCATCTGATAAAGAAGTTGCACCCAATGAAGTCATATAGAGCCATTTCTGGAGTCATTTTATATTTGTGCTGTCACTGCCTCCCCCCTTCTCTTTCTCTCTCTTCCTCCTCCCTCCCTCCCTCCCTCCCTCCCTCTCTCCGTCGCTCCCTTAGAAGGGTTAAGTAGCAATAAGCTTTATCAGATCAGCCAGATTCTCCCGCTCGAGCTGAGGTTTTTCTTTGAAAAACTCTGCCGTTTTGATTTGCTGCAGCTGTGCGGACTCTTTAATCATATGGTATCTCTCTCTCCCTCCCCCCCCCCCCCCCCCACCCACCCACCACACACACACACACACACACTCAACCCCCACCCTTTTGTCCCTCTCCTCCTCCATGTCGCTCTAAACCTCCGCCAACCAACCCCCCCCCCCCCCCCCCCCACACACACACACACCACACCACACCCCCCCCCCAACCGAGCTTTCTCAGCCGTCCTCCTTCTTCCCTTAACATATGTTAATTGGCTGCTTTCTGTGACAAATTATGAGCACGTTCTTTGATGAGGTTGGGCTGGGCTGCCGACACACTGCTGCTGCTGCCGCCGCCGTCGCCGCTGCTGGAGTAAGAGAGGAGAGGAGTGCTGGAGCACGCGGAGCTGCCAGGCCTCGTCGGCTGAGTCGCCCTTCATCCCCCCCCCCCCACACCCCCACCCTCAACCCCCGATACTCCTCACCACCCGCTGTAACCCCCACCCCTACCCCCAGTGAACCCCACCCCACCCTGACCCAGACCACTACAAACAGCAGCACATCAGGGCCTAATGACAGACTGAGCCTTGGCCTTGGCGGGGGAATGGAGGAGGAGAAGAGGGGGGGGGGGGGGGGCAGGGAGTGGGGGGGGCGTCTTTTCCAGTCGCGGGTAACTAGCACTGCACACTGCCAGGACAGGACAGGCTTCTACTACCCCAACCAACCCCCCACCGCCACACATACACACACACACACACACACACATACAAAGTACCACTTTTTCTTTGCCTTCTGTCACTTTAGCTGTTTTTTATCCTCCAGTTTGCAGTTCAGAGATGCCTCAAATTAGGCCTCAAAATAATTCAGTGCCAATTTCGTTGATTTTTCACTTTTCGTCGCGCCATTTCCTCATGAGTTATCATGTGATTGTTTGCGGTGGAACGTGTGGCACTAGAGTGTTTGTTTGTGTGAAGAAAAGTGAAAGAGCAAAGAGAGGGAGGCCTGGAGGATGGGTGGATAAGAGGGAGGGAGGGAGGGAGGGAGGGAGGGAAAGGAAGTTTGGAAACAACTGCATGGAAACATTAGATCAGTTGTGCTTAAACAAACACTAACTAGAAGGGCCCGGGTCTTAATGACGCACAACATCAACAGTGCAACAATACGCGCCACACTTAGTCCAATCAGCCTGTGGTCAGCTGTGCCAAACAGCAGGAAAATGCTGACATCATGCTAGACGCTATGGGATGCAGGCAAATGAGTAGCGAGTGAGTATTTATTTTTCTTTTTCGCTTTCTTTCTTTCTGATCTGAAACAAATCCAGCCCTGTCTTTCCTCATACTGTCTGGTTCCTCTTCCTCTTCTAATCCTTCTGTAGGTCCCTCTCTCACTGTGTCTTCTTTCTGTCTCGTTCTCTCCGTCTGTCTCTCAATCCCTCTCCATGTCCCTCCTCTCTCCTCTTTCCCTGATCTGGGTTACTCGGTTTCCAAACGGAGCATTGGGACTGAATGAGGAGAGCAAGAGAGGAAAAAAAGAAAAGAAAAAAAGCAACATGGAAGGTCGAATTTATGAAGGACATCCTTGTTGGAGTGTGTGTGCAACCTTCCCCTTCTCTGCCACCCACCCACACACACACACACACACACACACACACACATACACACACACACACACACACACACACACACACACACACCCCTCTCGCAGTCTGCCTCTGCCTCCTCAGGTGAGACTAGTTACAGTATTAACACAACACATTAACATTAACACAACACGCTCTTGGGCCATAAACCGCAAATCTGTCATTATTTTATTTATCTTTATAACAGCTTATTTTATTCAATTATTTTATTTGCTTTGTTACTTGTTATTAGTAGTATTACTATTAGTTCTGCAGTGGTGAGGAGGGTTGCTAATGCTAGTTTATGCAGTGGAAGGGAGGAACTGTAAGACAGGGAGCTGTGGGATGAGAGGGAAGTGTGTATCCTCTCTTACTGAAACGCTTCACGCAACCCATCAGTGCAGTGCATTAGTGAGCTTTGCCTGTGCTGGACCCTCCACTCCTTTATGGATCCACTAGAATGTATGTCTTTGAGTGAATGTGTGTACGTGTGCGCGCGTGTGTGCGTGCGTGCGTGTGTGTATGTGTGCTACCAAGGCATTAGTAGCTATAAGACCGCAGGAAAAAGCACTGAGAGACACAAAGAGAAACACAAGTGTGACAGGTCGATAAACGAGATAGTTTGGTCTCAATTTGCAGGCTTTTTGCAGAAGTGGGCCGCACCGTGCCAAAATGTCTAGCCAGCTACCTGATGCATAAAAAACAGCCGAGGCAGCACAATTAGACCTAAATATAGACTTGAAGTTAAGTGTTTACCAATATACTGTATGCGCTTTAAAATGCAGAAATAAAATAGCAGGGTGAAGGCTCATGCATTGCTGATAGATCTATATATCTAAATAGGCATTCATGAGAACATAGTCAGGAAGTGTGTTGCCATGACAGCCAGATGCGATTGCCATGGCTGATGGTTCTGTGCGTGTGTGTGTAGTGTGTGTGTGTGTGTGTGGGGGGGGCGTTCCGCCTTTGTATCAGTCTCCTTCTTGACCCGGCAGCTGGTGATCAGTGCACATCAGCGGTTCATTAGCACAGTGCATTGTGGCTGTTTGTGTGTGTGTGTGTGTGTGTGTGTGTGTGTGTGTGTGTTTTTGTAGCGTGCAGGGCCCTCTCTGAAGCACATGGAACATATGTGAGAACGCTGGAGCAGAACCGAGGTCTGATGAGGTTAACTCAATAGGCTATGGCTCACGAGTGTGTGTGTGCGCGCTCTCTCTCTCTCTGTCAGTGTCTCTCACCCAGTGTCTGTATGTGTGTGTGTGTGTGTGTGTGTGTGTGTGTGTCGGCAAGGTAATTAAATCACAGCATATAGAGGACAAAGTCTATCATAGTGAAGATGTGGGCCAATAAACACACACACACGCACACACACACACACACACACACACACTCACACACACACACTCACACACAAACCTTTTGCTTTTGTTTTCTGGAAAGAGGGTTGCAGCACTTTCACTAAAACAATTGGTGCCTGAATTCCACACTATATGAGACGACAGCATTCACATACATAAGAGAGGCAGGGGAAAAAAAAGTTGTTGCCCAACTTCCTCTTTTTCAGAACATCCATACCAGAAGCTTCCCCCATCCCTTTTGTCTGTCTGTCTGTCCCTCTCTCTCTCTCTCTTTCTATTTCATACTCTTCCTCTATCTCTCTTTTGATTCTTGGACACCAGCAAGCTAGCACATTGGGATAAATGGCACACTTTCACTAAATAACCACAATCAACAAGTCGCCAAGTGGCATTACAACATTTGTATGAAAGAAAGAGGGAAAGATGGAGAGACAAGGGGGAAGTAAGAAAGATAGACTAAGGGGGTTTTGTGAGTGAGTGAGTGTGTGTGTGTGTGTGTGTGTGTGTGTGTGTGTGTGAGTGAGTGAGCCTAAAAGGAAGGAAGTTGGTTGGCACCCACATGAGTCTTCAAGCCATGCTAGCCCGTGGGCCTAATTGCGTCCAGGAGGGAGCGTTTAATAATTGCTGTCAGAAGATCAAATTTAATTCTCTTTTTCACAGGACCGCTGTAGGGTACAGTGAAACAAATTGTCATCAGAGATTTCCAAATGAACAAAGCTTTTAATTAGGCTGATTAGAATGCTGGTGGATGAAAAAGAAAACGAGGCAAAAAAAAAAAAAAAGTGCGATGAAATAATCAGGAGATGATCTGCGTGTGTGGCGTCTGTTGCTGGAAGGCCATGTGACAAAGCTAGCAGATGCGACCAACCCCCCTTTACGTACACACACACACACACACACACACACACACACACACACACACACACACACACTTGCATGCACACACACATTTACAAACAAACAGACAACATGCGTCCCTTGTCCCCCAGTTGAACATGGCTGGCACCACGAGTCATTGTCATCCGTGGTTGAGCGCGTAATTGGGTGAATATGTCAGTGCTTTGTCTGTTCTTAGTGATATGGCTTTAGGCTGTGTGCAAAGCAAGGTGATTAGTCACAGAGCAAAGATGTTTTCTTGCCCCTCCCCCCCCCCAAACACACACACACGCACAAACGCACACACACAAACGCACACACACACACCTCCCAATACATTTGAGAAATGTGTTTACACTTTAGACATTTCTGTTCTAATAGTTTTTATTTAACATGCCAAATCTGAAAGATTCTGCCCCTCCCCCTCCCTCACCTCATCCATTAGTGTTCCACCACCCCCTCCTCCACCCCCATGCCTTTCATTTGTGAATATCTCCCCCCACCAATCACAGAAAGTTCCGCAGTGGTGGATGCACCTGGGCCCGGCATGCTAGCTGGCGGTCGATGGTGCGGCGCTGTGCGGTGGTTTTTTGCCGGCTGCGCTGATCAACATCCCCCCCACCCCCACCCCCGACACACACACACACCACCACCACTACCACCACCACCGCCTCTAACTCCCCCAACACCCACGCCTGTGCAGGTGTGACTGCACGTCTGAGCCATGCTTAGTGCCTGCTTATCAGCCTAATCCCTCTGTCTCTGCAAGCGAGCGGGCTAGTGAACGGGTGCACGAGTGAGAGCACACTCACCGGTGGCTCCCAAGGACGGAGACGGGATCAGTGCTTAGGGCTGACATTGGTGGAGGGCGGTGGTGGTGGCGGTGACAAGGAGGGAGGGGCGGAGGGGGAGGTTGACGGCGGAGGGGGGCGGGGGGGGGGTAAAGTGCTGAGCTTGTGTAGATCTCTGGGCAACGTGTCGCTCACCTCCCTTAAAGGAAACAGCTCACAGGTTATCTCTTGACTTGCCAGCGACCTTTTAAAATATATATATATATATATATATATAAGAATGATTCAGCTATAATTCTAATATAAGTATGTTTTGTAAGTACATTGATTTGTCACATTCTCTCTTGTCGCAATCTCTTAATTTGACTCACCACTCACATCTCACATCTCCACTTGGTGTTCAGCTCAGCAGAACAGGCTCTTATAGGAGCATCTGCATTGGACTCAAGGCAGGAAAAAAAAGCAGGTCACACCACCGATCTAAAGACAACAGTGTCTCTTTACACAGTTAACATGCTAATGCTAAGCTAACAACTCTCAACGACTGCAGCTGTGTTTTCTAAAGGGGGGTTGACATGACTTTTCGATATGCTTTGTTCACCTGGCGGCAAGGTAGCCGTTGCCAGGCCAATGGAAGGCTCTCACCTGCCTCCCCCTCGGCTTTGAGGGAGCCCTAATGGTTGCTTACCTACTGACTGACAAGCCCAGCTGCCATCAACGAGCCCTCATCTACTTTTCCACTTTAGCAGGGCATTCTCCACACTCGCTATAATTCGCAATAACAATGTTAAGTGCAATGCAGTCATTGAACGACCAGTAATATGAGAGAAATGGTCAGATGAAAGAAAATTCTGTGGTGCTTTTGGAATCCCCAGTATATAGCTTGAATTCAGGCATTAAAATCAGTTTTGTAACATTTATTTTCCAAATGTGCACTTTATTGACCGAGCCAGGCTCGTCACCACTGCAAGACTTTACCCTTTATTTAAAATGTCATCTAGGAATCTCCCGTTGCACGCAAAAAAAAAAAAGTGTTCTTTATGAAATGTCATGGGGCAGAGATGTTGTTCAGTGCTATTTAACCAATTTTCAGTTGATTGCCAGGGGAACAGGAGGCCGAAAGCCATCGCAGTCGGGGTCCTGAAAGAACTCCCTGTAATGCATAAATAAAAACACTCGCCTTTTTTCCACCTCCTAATCTAGTGTAGCACCTGAAAAGGTCTATTCACCCACAACGCTGCCCAGCAGAGATTCAGGTCATCCATAATTTCACGCACAGGGCTAATAAAACCTGCCATTATCCCGTTTAGTTCCTTCACTTGCTTTTTACCTTGAATTGAACCAATGCAGTGGTCAGTGAGCCAGTGTCAAGAGCTCCACAGAGTGAAATACACATGAAGTAGAGGCAAAATCAAGACACATCTTCCCTTGGACAGTTAAAAAATTAGATTGTCATGGTGTCACAAGGAAGTGTGGATGAGTATACGGCATAGTTTATGTATAAGGACCTTGTTCACTTAGTCAGTCAGTTCTCTTAACCTTTCTTCTATTTTGCCTCTTTGAGAAGGATGCCTTCTTAGCATGCGTCTGTGCCAAACACAGATAGTTGAAGTTTTCAGGTCTTTTTTAGTTGACCACAAACTCTCACTGTGGCTGTTAGTCTGTTAATGGTCACCGAAGGTAGCAGAAGCCCGTCAGGCTTTTTATTCTGTCTTTCTCTTTGCTCTCTCTTGCTTTCTCTTTGACAAGGAGAATGAAGTGCCAGAGTTTTGGTTCCCATTTTTGCACTCCGTGGAGCAGTTTAGGAAAGGAAGCACCTTTATCCCTTTTATTGTCTGCGGCCGCCAGACGTCACATCCTTCCGGCAGATGCAGCGCGTGTTTCCTGTCTGTGTGTCCAGTTGCCTGGCGGGGGGTCTTGGGGGGGTTTGAAGGGAGACCAGAAGGGACACCAGGCACCAAGTAGTCCTATCATATTAACAGAAGCACAGAAGCCCTGTAATAGTTACAGATGTTTTGTGGATAAATAGAATATGATAATGATGCAGTTTGTTGCAAAACGAAGAACATTAACATTTATCAGACGCTTTTATCCAAAGTGACTTACATTTTGTCAATTATCAATTACATCAGGGCCAGTCTCCCCTAGAGCAACTTAGGGTTAAGTGCCTTGCTCAAGGGCACAATTGTGGCAGCAACCTACAATTTCCAGACTATTAGCATGCTAGCTAGGTTCCTTAACCACTATGCCACCACCATCCCCACTGAAGAACCTTGTGACTGTCCATCTTATAATCTTTGATCAAGCCCCATGTGAAAAACACAATTCTATGAAAAAAGACAAAAAGAGTGATTGTATGTGTGTGTGTGAGAGA
Source organism: Tenualosa ilisha (assembly GCA_015244755.2). Classification (NCBI taxonomy): domain Eukaryota; kingdom Metazoa; phylum Chordata; class Actinopteri; order Clupeiformes; family Clupeidae; genus Tenualosa; species Tenualosa ilisha. The sequence goes on from PYXC01000767.1 coordinate 391,520, forward strand.
GAGAGAAAGATAGAGGGAGAAAGAGAGAGAGAGATTCTCCTCCTAAATGAGATTTTAGTCCCTGTCATGCTGTGTGCTGCCAAAACTCCACCATGATCTAAGCCTATTAGAGCCTAGTGCTCTTGCACTCTGATACAGTGTTGTGTCCCTGCTGCCCTTCTGTCATGATGTCCACCCAAATCTAAGTCACGTCACTAGCATGCCAAAACAGAGGGGTGGAGGCAAGATGGGGACTGGGCAGTGAAGCATGTGGGTGGAGGAGGATGGGGTAAGTGGGTGGATGGGTAGAAAGGGCACATATGGAGGGCTGTGCGTCGTGCGCAGTTCGTCACCCAGGCCTATCTCTCCGCAACAGACAGTGTTTCAGTGAGGAGCGAATGGCTGTAATGCCTTTAGCCACACAAAGGGCCCAAACAGCCTTGCCTGGCTTTGGCCCTCCCGCTCTCCTCCTCCTCCTCCTTCTTGCCACCATCACCGCCTGCTGCCCGCCTGCCCAGCCATTTGCACTCACTCCCTCTTCACCATTAAGCATCTGAGATAAGCAGCTGCACCTCAGCAAATACTCGCATTAAATGGAGAAAACACACATAGGCACATAAACACAAATAAATTCTGTTGTGAAAGAGTGAGTGACTGAGAGAGAGAGAGAGAGAGAGAGAGAGAGAGAAGGAGGAAGAGAAAATGTGTTTCTTGGATTAAGCAAGGAGGAAAGCAGCAAGGAAAAAAGGAAAAGGCTTCAAATAAAAAAAAAAAATGTTTCCAAGCATTGCCTATTCGTAAAAGTGCCCAGAGCGTGGGTTCGTATTGAAATTGTTCAGTAGAAGCTAGCCTACATTAAAGATGATTTTTCTTTTTTTTTTTTTTTTTTTTTTTCCTTGAAGGAAGCGGGAGTTTATTTTAAAAGGAGTGAGGGTTTATTTTATGTATCATACACCTCCTAAAAGGTTTACTTACGGCGCTGTAATATGTTATTTCAAATCCTTACAACCGCATTTCCTATGAGGATAGAGGATACTGGCTTTTTTCACACACATGCTATTACCGAAATGTGTTGCAGATGTGTGACGCGGACAGAGCATGGAGCATGCAGCACGGTAGAGAGTGCTGAGGTAGAGTTCTGAGGAAGAGAGAGAAAAAAAAAACGGAAAGAGAAGAAAAAGGGCAAAGAAGAGGAAGAAGAGAAAGTACACAGCACCAACACTGGTCTTAGAATTTGTGCACCGATTCCTGAAATGTGGTGGTGGAAGCCTGTTAGTGAAAGGCAAAAGGGAAAGTAAGGAAACTGATGAACATCAAAGAAAAGTGCTTGGCTTGTACACTAACTGTATGCTTCAGTAAATCATAGACGTACATCTTCATTTACTGTGGAGGGTGTTGACCTTGGAAGGTCAAAGAGGTATATTTATTAAAGGCAAAATCCTTTATGTCCCCACAAACCTCTTTGCCTCAGAACGTATGGTCAGTCAGTATCGGTGTGAACTCATTCGAACACTTTCTTTAGGAGGTTTTTTCATTGTACGTCAGGCTGTCACTTTTGTTCGCCCAAGTTTTCTGACATTGTCGCTTTTAAACAGGCACCTGAGGAAAGTCACCCCCATCTGTATCAGAGGAGTGACGATACATCTGTCTGAGCGTGTGACACTTATTCCCGTCTCTTCCGCGCAAACCGCGGGGGAATGGACTGACCCAGAATCAAGCCTCATGGCGCTCTCATTGTACAAGCTCACAGCTCCTTGCTGCTCCGCTAGGAAGAGAAAACGAGAGGAGAGAGGGAGGGAAAGAGAGAGGGGTGGGCAAGAGGTGTACGATGAACACGCGTGGCATTTTTTGTGTTATCAACTCTCATTGAAAACCTCACTTTTTCACTCTTGTTTCGGCTTCTGTTGCTTTATGGAGTGGATAAAGCGTACGGTTTGAGTTGCCAAAGTAAGACATTGTTCAAGCAAAAAAGGTTACCATAGGACACAACGCTGACACACACACATAGCCACACACACACACACACCACACCACACACACACACACACACACACACACATACACGTTCTCTCTTTCACTCCCCTTTGCCCCTTCCCACTTCACTCCGCTTCTCTCTCTTCTTCTGTCTTACTGTGGAGCTGCAGCAGCAGTCAAGAGACCTGCTTAACAGATGGGAGGGTCGTTGGCAGCTCTCTCTCCCTCCCCATGGAGGAGCCTGCTATGCCTCCAACCCTGCCCCTCTCCCCCAACTCTTGCCTACTTCTTGCACTACGTCTCCATAGGCATTTATTCCCTCTCTCCATCCCCCTTTCCCTCTCTCTCTCTCTCTCTCTCTCTTTCCCTTGCTCACACTTTATCCTTCCCTGACCCCTCCGGCTGTTAGCGATGACCCCTCTCAAAGCTGGGCCACCTCGCTAAGTCTAGTAAGACTATAGGATCTCCTTTTTTCAGTCTTTCCTTTGCCTTCTCCTCTCCTCTCCTCACTCTTTCTCCTCCTCTTCTTCTTCTCTCTCTCTCTCTCTCTCTCTCTCACACAGACACACACAATATCTCTCTCTCTCATACACACACGCACCCTGCCCATATGCCTTGGTTGTGGATTAGTGAATTGGCTTAGCACAGCATAGAAAGTGTGTTAGACTCCTTTGTCTCCCGTCCTCTTTCCTTCCTTCTCTCTCCCCTCTTTTCTTTTCTTGCTCTCTTCTTCCCCCACGTTTTTTCCTCTGCTCTGTCTTTCAGAAGCGTCACATTCATTTGCAGTGTTGAAGGGTATGAGCTAGTCACATGTGGGTGAGAAAAAGAGGCTGCTGGCCACGCCATGTGTATGAGTGTGTGTGTGTGTGTGTGTGTGTGTGTGTGTTGGTTTGTCAGCGCTATCAGCAGTAGTGTTTGCGAGTGAGCTGAGAGCCCCCCTGGCTGTTGATCAGCAGTGTTGTGTCTCCTCTCTGTGCGGCGTCACTGCTGCAAATTGGATTGCGCTCATCTGTGGTAATCTGCCCAGGCAGGGAATAGGCTGAGGAGAGAGAAAGAGAGAGAGAGAGGTTGGAAGAGTGTGTGTGTGTATGTGTGTGTGTGTGTGTATGTTTGTGTTTTGATTAGGGGGTGGGTGGGTGGTTTCCTGTAACTGCCTTGCACCAGGGAAAAAGTGAGGGGTGAGGGTGACTTCCAGAGAGAGAGGAAGAGAGAGAGAAAGAGAGAGAGAGGCCCGTGTTCCTCTGGTAGTGCCCAGTTTTGAGGGCTGGGGGGAGGTGAGCTGCTGGGTGATGGAGGGGAAAGATCAGCCATGTGGCACTCGAAAAGTGGCTCACCCCCGAGAACCAAAAGCCTGGATTAAGTGCTTGGGCGGTCGCGCGGGGAGGGGGGGTCAATGTTAAGGATAGGGTTATGTAAGGTGTGGTGAGTTGGTGACGGGCAATGTGTATGATGACACACGGCATCTTAACTGATCAAGCAAGGTGCTTAGGACACAGAGGTCATTGCGCACAGACACTGTATATAAAACATGTTCTCTATTTAACAGATGTGAACCTGTACCTCACTAGAAGCTGTTTTAGCCAAAAGCATTGAAAATATATAAAGAACAGGTATAAGTGTGTTAGCTGTGTGTGTGTATGTGTGTGAATGCACATAATTTTTAAATGCTGATATGTCTCTTTATTTGTGGTGGTCCCAGACAATTAGACCAAGTATACCTACCATAATCAGGCATTCCAGATCAACTGTTTTGCACCAGTGAAGCATTCTTCTGTTTTTTCTTTTTCTTTTTTCTTTTTTTTTTTTCGTGGGTCGTCAGCGGCAGCGACTTACGCGGGTGTTGATGCTGGAGTCATTATGGCTTTTGGGAGCAGGGCTGTTTACCCGGCATGTTTTATGGTTGTCGCAGTGGTGCTCTAAACAATCACCGCATCAGCGACACTTTTGCCACACGGGCGCTAAGACGTGCCCACAAACAAGCCCCGCGAACACACCTCACAACACACTCGCACCCACACAGGTTTCTCAACACACACACACACACACACACACACACACACACACACAAAGCATGTGTTTATGCTGATGCAGACAGAGGAGTTTGTATCTCTGTCCTCTGTCTGGTCACAGCAAACCCATTGCTGAAATCCAACTACTTGGATTTTTGTTTCTTTTAGTGAATGGGTTTAATTTTATGTATAATTTCGATCGTTTGTAGATGCCAGCCCGGTAAATATGGAACGAATTTAAGCTAAGTAATAACTCCCATTTGCTGGTCAATAAAACTCGTCACATTCATAAGTTAGGTGTTGAGTACCTCCTAATGATGCAAGTCTCCCCTCAATTAAAAAAAAAAATCAGAAATGATTTTAAAACTCCCTCCTTATGCCATCTTTAATTCACCAGAGAGAAAAAGGAAATCAAAACGAAAAAGCAAGTACCTGCTTCCTCTCCTACGCAACCACAGAGTCCCCCCACAAACACACACTGAAACACACACACATGCGCACACACACACACACACACACACACACACACACACACAACCCTCGACATAAACGTAGGGAGAGAGGCGAGTTCACTGTAGTGTCAGCAAGGGTGCTTAGACTTTCATGATTGTGGCAGTTCAGCTTTCAGTCATGAGATTAGTGAAGGATCAGAAGAAAGGTAGAGATAGATAGATTGAGAGAGGGAGAGAGAGAGGGAGAGAGAGAGAGAGAGGCCAATAGCTCGAGTGACACATCTTTTAGGTGATGTAGCGTCATCTTCCTCATCAAGACACTTCATGCTGCCAGGTGCCAGGAATCTGGTTCAGAAGGAGGAAGAAGAAGCGTAAAAAGAGTGAAGAGAGAGGCAGAGGTGTTAGAGAGAGAGAGAGAGAAAGGGAGAAGAGAGAGAAGACGAGGAGAGGAGAAGAGAAAAAAAAATAAAAGAGCGTCGGAAGCTTTTAATGCGACGCTGCTGACAGCTCCCCCTGCATTACGCCCAAGCTTAAATAATGGGAGACTCATTTGCATAACGAGGGACGTTATCACCTCTACTGTCAGAAGAAAAACACAACAACAGCTCCGCTGCACCTCCCTGAGATGAATCGGGCTGGCCTACTTTACTGCACCATCACACATACACACACACACACACACACACACACACATCTAACGGCACACAACATGTGTGTGAACACAGATCCTCACGCATGCACAAACACACGCAGACACACACACACACATGCGCCCACACCCACACATGTGTACACAAACATAGAAATGCGTGCACGCACAAACACACACACACACACACACACACACAAACACACACAGACATAGAGCCGCACAGTTCTTTAGAGTTGAGAGCTCCAAATCTCTCTCTCTCTCTCTGTGGAGATGCAAGGATGAGCTGCAAAGGAGCGGGCAGCTCTGTGTGCCTGGCTGGGTGTCTCTCAGCAGGAGGCTCCTTGATGAAGTCCTCACATGTCTTCATCACGCCCAGAGAGAGAGCACTCAGAGGCAGAGAGGCCACAGCTGCAAGCAGGCCGCACCCTTCGTGCACGCACGCACACACACACGCACACACACACTCTCTCTCTCTGGCATTGCCTTGTGAGGTGGTGTGGTAAAGAGGGTTAGCATCAAGAATCAGCTTAGACACACACACCACACACACACATACATTTGCACATACACATGCACTGACACTGGAAAACAACAGAAACACATGTCACACACAAACACACACTGACTCAAGACACACACATCTATGCCAACCTCCAGCTGATCCATTTGATTAATTATTGTTTTTTTGTGTTTTTTTTTTTGATGCTCCACCAATCAAACAGCAAAAAGAAAACACCACCTATCTATCTATCTATCTATCTATCTATCTATCTATCTATCTATCTATCTATCTATCTATCTATCTATCTATCTACTACATCTATCTATCTATCTATCTATCTATCTATCTATCTATCTATCTATCTATCTATCTGTCTATTTATTTGCATACTTGTTATGCATATACTGTATATTTTGTTTTCTTGGGCGGTGGGGTGAATTGGAGGGGGTGGCATATATATGTTTTGTTTTTTTTTCTCCTTAAGAATATGTCTCAGTCGCAGAACATGACAACTGCACCAAACAGTGAATGTTGTGCCAGCGATGTTATTTCTTTTTCTTTTTTTTTTTTTTTTCTTAGTGGAGGAGGAGAAGGAGAGAATCTGTGTTTGCCTCTCTGGCTGCAGTAAGCGCTACATTGCGTGTGATTAGAGCAGTTTAAGTTGTTGGCACATCCAAAACACTGTCAGATTCTCTGTGAGCGCAGGAAGGAGCGTGACAGTACTGTCTCCCCTCATAGACTGAGCGCAAAATACAAAACCTGATTTGCATGATATCGACAGCGAAGAAGCGCCGCGCTTCTCCGAAAAGAAAAAAAAAAAAAAAGAAAAACTGAAAAAAAGCACGTTGACAGATTCTTTGTCTTTATTCACCGTCTCCCTTGTGGCTTAGATGCTCTGCAATTCCCTCCTTTTTCTGTTTTTTTTTTTTTTTTTTTTTTTTTTTTGCTTTTTTCTATCTGACTTAATGCCTCTCTGTCTCCCTATCCACCCCCCCCCCCCTCTCCGTTTCTCAGGTACGGGTGCTGGAATCTTTGAATTGAGTGGAGCAGAGAGAAGAGTCGAGAGAAGAGAGCCTGGTGTTTGACTGGGGAAGCACAGCGGTGAAAGCGAGGGACAGCGTGTAAAATAAAAAGTTCTTTTGGGCAGAGGAGACACAGACGACAGGGCGGGGAAGATGGGGAGGAAAAAGATCCAGATTACGCGGATCATGGACGAACGCAACAGACAGGTGAGCCCTCACTACAAACCATACAGGTGCAAGGCCATGCAATGTTTTCCTCCTACACAAACCAGATAGCAGAGACTCGATGGTTTCTAGCCTATGGCCAGGAACACTGCAAATGTTGAAGTTGTATATGTCCATACAAATATATTATACATAAGCTGACGTTTAGACTTAGACTGCACTCACACACACACACACACACACACACACACACACACTGATGGCATCTCCCACCCTGCCACTCTCCAAAGGCCTGCACTTGCAGAGACACACAAGTGCTTATGAAAGCTCCACACAGCTTCCTACTCCACCCGCCACCCCCCCACCCCCTTCACTCTCACATACATACAGACACACCAGCACTTTGCACCACCCTCTTGTGCGTGTGCCAGTGGAATATTACTTTAGCAGGGCTGGGAGAAGAGTGAAGTGGGGAGTGTGTGTGTGTGTGTGTGTGTGTGTGTGTGTGTGTGTGTGTGTCCGGGCAGGGGGGTTGGCTGCACAAACAAACAAACAGGCATAACAGCAACGGACTAGCAGGAGATGGGACACACCATAAGACACAGGGAAAGCCTAAGAAAGAGAAAGAGGAGGAGGCAAAAGGAGGAGAAAAGGGAGGTGAGGAGAGGACAGGAGTTGAAAGGAGAGAGAAGGATAGGAGACGAGAGGAGAGGAGAGGAGAAGACAGGGGAGGAGAGGAGGGGTGAGAAGAGGAGGCAGGGCTGTAGAGGCCACATCTTTCTCCACAGTAGTTTTCCTCTAAGGTAGGGCCATAGCAGGTGGAGAGGCTATGAGAGTCTAGGTGTAAACAAAGAATGTTTATGTGTTTGACCTCTATGCTTGCACCAGTACTGTTTATACTTGTGTATAAAATAGAGTGAAAAACAACTGAACAAATATAATTTTCAGAAGCATATTGAATCCCTACAGTAATATAGATTGTTATATTTTAATATAAAGAAATATGTTAAAATAAAGAAATTATTGTAATTGTAAATTGTCTTAATGAATAAAATGTAAAACAAAGAAGAAAATGATTTACAGTAAAAACAAACTCGTACATATTATCAGTATCCAACAAAGTAAACAACAGCTGGAACAACAGACTTTTTCAGAAGTTATCTGACTGTAACACTGGCTTGACACAGGCAACACGAGACAGCGGTGGACGCTAGGCACAGTGTGGCGAAATTCACAATAAGACTCATGTGAGAATGCCTGAGGGCCACGTCAGTTTTGCCATCGCTAGTCAATTCTGCTAACTGCATTGGTGTGTGTGTGTGTGTGTGTGTGTGTGTGTGCGTGTGTGTGTGTGTGTGTGTAAGTTGTTGGATGGGGGTGGGGGGTTGGGCTTATGTAAATGTTCCCAAACACTTCACTCAGAGTAGCCACGGAAACACAGCCATACGCCGTTCCACTGGGAATTTCCTCTATACCTCCCAGCCTCCGCGCCTGATGCACATAATGTCTCGGAGCGAAAAAAAAAAAAAAAAAAAAAAGTTGTTTTTTTCACCCTCCATCTTCTTGTTTTCTACCATTTACAAGTAATGGTGAGAGCAAACAGCTCCATCTCCATGTGTGTTTCTCTTTTGATCCGACCCCTTTTTTGGTGGAATGGGTGGCCATCTGTGTGTTGGGTGGCAAGGGAAATCTCACACCTTCTTTTGATCCTGCCCCATCTCACACACACACACACACGCACACACACACACACACACATCTTATGACTTGCAGGCAGTGCATTTGATAAGTAAAGAGCTGGTGGCCATGACAAAGAGGGTCCCTAAGCCAGCCACGTCTAATGGCTCAGAGTCCGGAGGTTTTGGGGTGGGACGCTGAATTATTGACGAGAGGGAGATATGCAGAGCACGAATGGAGGAGAAGAGGAATGTGTGTGTGAGTGTGTTGCATGTGTGTGTGTGTGTGTGTATGTGATGATGGGGAGGGGAGAAGAGGGTAACCAGAGAGAGAGAGCGAGATAGAGAGAGAGAGAAGGAGAGAGAGAGAGAGAGAGAGAGAGAGAGAGAGAGAGGGAGAGAGAGAGAGAGAGAGAGAGAGAGAGAGAGAGAAGAGAGAGAGGAGAGAGAGAGAGAGAGAGAGAGAGAGAGAGAGAGAGAAGGAGAGAGAGAGAGAGAGAGAGAGAGAGAGAGAAGGAGAGGAAATTAATGGGTGTGTGGTAGACGGTGCTGGACGTGGCATGAGTCATGTGGAGATTTGGCGTTGAGTAAGACGTGCCCGTGCGGAAAACTCAAGTACACCCCCCCACCCCCACCCCCACCCCCACCCCCTACGGGCACGTGGTGAGCTCCAGCACGCTTCTCCACGCACACACACACACACACACACACACACACACACACACGTCAGTGACCCAGCTCTGAGTCAAACACATGCCGTCTGACAGATCATCTTTGTTCTCATGGTCTGTCCAGTAATGAAACAATAGCAGCCCAGACAACCATGATTAGAGGGCATCAGATGGAGAGAGTTAACTGTTAGCCTTTAAGAAAATGCTGTGGTGTATGTATGTGTGTGTGTGTGTGTGTGTGGTGTGTGTGTGCATGTGTGCATGTGTTTAGTAAAGCAGGGATTTGCTATGAAGTGAAGCAGAGTAGCAATACAAGTAACAGAGAGAAGAGATCCTAATCCAGGAGACAGGGGAGAAGTAATGGCCGAATACATGAATTAGTGGACAAATATAGGTATGATGAGTCACTCTATGTGTGTGTGTGTGTATGTATATGTGTTTGCGTGTGTGTGTGTGTGTGTGTGTGTGTGTGTGTGTCCGTGTCCATGTATGCCACCGAGAGGTACATGCTGTGGAGAGGGTCTCCATCTGATATTGTTGTGTGTGTGTGTGGTGTGTGTGTGTGTGTGTGTGTGTGTGTGTGTGGCAAAGTCTTAGCGGCGGAGAGAGAGAGACGAGCATTTCCCTCAGGTCTCTGAGAAGTCAAGGAGAGGAGGAAAGAGTGAGTGCGGCAGAGGTCAGGATGTTTTTGGAGGAGGCTAGTGGTGTGTGTGTGTGTGTGTGTGTGGTGCGTGGCGTGTGTGTGTGTGTGTGTGTGTGTGTGTGTGTGTGTGCGTGCGTGTGCGTGTGTGTGCGCGCGTGTGTGTGGAGGGGGGCGCGCTGCTATCATGTTGCACCCAAGAGCATCCTGTCCTGGTGCTATCACAGAGACAGGGGGAGACAGAGAGAGAGAGAGAGGAGAGAGAGAGAGAGAAAGATATAGAGAGAAATTCAGACAGAGGGAGAGCTCTTCTTCTTCTGTCTCCTCCACTCTGCTCCTCTCTCCTCCTCCACTCCCCTTCCACCCCTTTGCCAGATGACAGATTGATACAGGAAGGACACCTGAGGGGAGACGATGCCAGTGAGCTTTTCCGACCCCACTCATCCACACTGGAGGAGCAGGAAGGGGGGGGGGGGGGGGGGGGGCGAGAGAGAGGGAGAGACAAGGAGAGGGAGAGAGAGAAGCAAGGAAATAACAGATGAAGAGAGAGCAAGAAAGAGGGAGAGAAAAAGGATGTAAGAAATAAAGAGCTAGAGTAGAGTAGAGAATGTGTGTGTATGTGTGTGTGTATGTGTGTGTGTGTGTGAGAGAGAGAGAGAAAGAGGAGGAAGGGGGAAGCGATAAGAAGTGTGATAGGGAACAGGAGGACACAGAGAGAGAGAGAGAGAGAGATGACGTGACATCATGTCTCACAAAGACTGATGGAGCTGAGAAGGAGAGGACAAGAGAAAAATTGGGGGCAGGAAAAGACCTCGTCGGACTCGGTGGAGATGGGGGGGGGGGGGGGAGAGGGGGAGATAGAGAGATAGAGAGAGAGGGATGGAGGAGAGGAGGGGGAGATAGAGAGACAGAGAGATAGGGGTGGAGGAGAGGAGGGGGAGAGCAAGAAGTAGGTGAAAGAGAGCAGGATGTACAGCATGAGAGGAAGCTCTAAGCCCCTATTTATAAAGTATAAACACACACACACACACACACACACACATGCACTCACAGGCTTCTGTTAAACCCTAACCTGCATTCAGCAACCACACTACTTGCCAGTCCAGCCAGTTTGCACATCAGACAGACTCGGGCAGATGTAATACAAAGACAGAAACAAACCCAGAGGTCACACGGTGCAGAAAGACATGGAGACGCCAGACAGCCGTTTCTAATCACGGCCCATCAACAGAGAACCTG